>OZ059846.1:19878042-20032147 GCA_964057195.1 Orthosia cruda
CCGTCCAGATAGCAGCCAACATGACTGATGAGGAGGATACACTGCTGATCGTGACCAGTGACCACGCGCATTCGCTGTCTATCAACGGGTACCCGGACAGAGGGAGCAGTATTTTTGGTTTGTGGGCAATCATTATTTGTTGAACAAGATTTAACTCGGTTTCTAACAATGGGACAGTTAGACAATCCAAATACCAGCAAAACCAGTCATGGTTGCTCATTCAGCAATAAAAGCAGACCAACTCCATTAACATTTTTTTCCAAGAACAATTTGATCTTTCTAATGATGAATATTTTTTTTGTTTGCACAATGTTTTCGTCCAAAAAGGAAACTGATATTTTTTTACCATCTGCTCTTAATCTTGTTCTTTAAACCATCTGAACACCAGAATTATAAAAGTGTCCCCAAAAACTATAGCTCAAAAATCTTTCCATCAATTCTAGGTATAGTCGGGCCCTCAAGTCGCGACGGTGTGAACTACACAACCCTATCCTACGGCAATGGAGGCCCAGGGTCCTTCCAGCTCAGCGTCAAGACTGACGAGCATGGCAGCAGCACTGTGGAGCGAAGGGATCCGAGCGAAGACGATACAGAGAAATTCGATTATGAGCAGGTGGCTTCGATACAGCTGGAGGAGAACTACCATGGAGGTGGTGATGTGGCGATTTATGCTAGAGGTGAGATAAGTTTGATTTTTTATGCTGGAGGCGAGTGCCAGCGAAAGAAATCATTGCAGACACTCAATCAATCACAGAAGTTCAATCATCTCTCTGTATTCCATATATACTCCCTCTTGCTTCATCAGCCTTATTTGTTTCTAGGTCCTTACTCGCACCTGTTCCACAACGTTCACGAACAACACTACGTTTTCCACGCCATCACCTATGCCGCCCAGTACGGCGTTTACGCCGGATCTAATCTACCAGTGCAGCAGACTGCGCGATTATCTGAAGCCTTGCCATCGTCACTGCCATGAGTTCCATTGTAAATGTAAAACGCTGTGATAGTAGAAAAATGCATTTATGAGGCTTGTGTTAGCGGTACCAAACATACCTAATATATTTTACCACAAAAATATTGTTATCCACATGACATTAATTAATTAAAAAATAAAAATACAACAACGTAGATATCTTCTATTTTATTGCATCATGTTTTACCATTTAAGAAAATTTTAACAGTTCTATAACATTTTTCCATAATTCTTATCACAAAATAAACGCATCAGTATTGTATATTTAATTACCATTTACCCATTAACAGAATGTTTTAAAAACTGATTAAATAATGTTTTCACTGTGTATTCAAAAGATTTTATTTTTTTTACCAGAGGTTAACTCCAATACTCCAATGCCAATACTCTGTTACCCGCGACTTGGTCTGCAAAGCATTAGTACTTCGAACAGCATTTTCTTTATATCACGCAATAATATTGTAATTGTGTGGGCCTCCTTTATTGATAATTTGTAAATCACCATACAAACTTCCACCCCCTTTAGGATTATTGCCGGGATAATCCTATGTCCTTCTCAGGGTCTCAAAATATCTCCATACAAAATTTATAAATCGGTTCAGCGGTTTAAGCGTGAAAAGGTAACAGACAGACAGAGTTACTTTCGCATTTATAATAGTTATATATTAATTGTTAGGACAAGGATAAAAAGGCATAAAAATCAATTCATCGTCAGCCTTTTAATGTGCGCGCTGCTGGGACATAGGCCTCCTCTCTGTGAGAGAGGGAATGGGCCGTAATCCACCATGCGGGACCAGTGCGGGTTGGTGAATATCACGTCTTCGAATTTTTGGTTCTAGGACATGCTTATTTCGTAAGTGAATTCAGCAAGGCAAACGATTTGACCCCATCAATCGACCAATCATATAGACGGAAATCCGCATCGGGTCTTTAATCTCGCACGTGTTTGGCCGATTGATAGGATTAAAACCTTTGCCTTGCCGAATTCACTTACGCAATAAGGCTGCAGGTTTCCTCACAAAGTTTTCCTTCACTGTTTTGAGAGTAGTGGTGATGAAATAAGCGCCTGCCTGGGTTCGAACCCACGACCACGACATTCCAAAGTTAATGTTTATGTCACCGGGAATACCAGACGACATAATCAGAATAATTAAAAGTCTTAAAAATACAAAAAGTCATGGTTATGACGGTGTTATAACTGAAGTGCTTAAATTCTTTAGCAATATTGTGGCTTCTCCTTTATTTCACATAATGAACAGGAGTATAGTCTCGGGTATTTTTCCCAATAGTCTAAAAATTGTTAAGATAAAACCTATACACAAAAGAATAACAAAGAAGATATGTCCAACTATAGACCTGTAGCGTTAATTCCTATATTGACAAAAATATTTGAAAGGATTAGTTACGAATCAATGTATAATTTTTTAAATAAACATGATATATTATGCATTAACATGGCAGTATTCAATTTCTTATGGAACATAATGCCAAGTGTAGACAATAGGACTCCTGTATGTGCTATATTTACCGATATGACCAAAGCTTTCGACTACGTAAAACATGATATTCTTTTAAAAAAACTTTACAGTTACAGTATAAGGGGAAATGTCTTAGATCTAATAAGCTCTTATCTTAGTGGACGAAGGCAATATACGGAAATGACTAGAGTGTGCCTTAAAACTAAATGGGAGCTTACATACACATCAGCTAGTAGGAAGGTCAAGTATGATGTGCCCCAAGGTAGCGTATTGGAACCTCCACTATTTCTCCTATGTATAAATGACTTGCCACGTCAAACACAACAACCCATGGTTTTATTTGCGGATGATAGTACAGCGATAATCAAGTGTACTAATACATAATCATATGAAAGGGTAATTAATAATACATTAGAAACTATTATAGATTGGCTTAGTGCAAACAATCTTGTAATAAATCTAGAAAAAACAGAAGTTAGTATAAATGTTAGTTATAATGGTTAAAACGTGGACACAACTTGTGCAGCGAAATTTCTTGACATTTGATTGACAGCAATTTGACATGTAAACCCCATGTCGATAACGTTTGTGAGAAATTAAGTAAATTAGCCAATGTACTGTATAAGCCTATCAAATCAAGTTAGCAATGAAACACTTCTGGTAGCTTATCACGGGTTAGTTGTGTCTGTATTAAGGTTTGGTGTAATTTTTTGGAGTAACTGCAATGAAAGGGAGGAGATATTTAAAGCTCAGAAAAGGTGTTTAAGATCTATGTCAAGTCTTAAATCCACAGACAGCTGTGAACCTGTGTTTCGGTCTCTGAACTTGCTGACTTTTCCATGTTTGTACATATTGGAGGTGGTAATTTTTGTAAAAAATAATTTAAACTTGTTTCCGTCACTCGCTGATAACAGAACACGTCCAGGCCCTTTGAGAACCCAATACAAAAACTTGTTGCACTCAGGTAATTACAAAACAGCACTTCAACGTATTATGACAATGGGACCCGTTATTTTATAATAAAATACCTCATAGTTTTAAGCAATATTCCGTTCACATTTTTAAATCTAAGATAACTGCACTACTTTTAAGAAAATGTTAGTACTCAGTACAGGACTTTTTAAATTTACCTAGTGCAAATTTTTATTGAGCATTTTTTTTTTAAAGTCCTCCGAAGTGCAGATGTTACATTATACAACTCGCATACTTCAACAGATATGATTCACACTGCATAAGTACCAGGGCTACTGTTCTAGCCATGGTTCAATAAATAGGAGATAATTGAACTTACCGATAACACTGGGCCTTATAATTCCCCATTTTGGTTTATTGTGTTTACTTACAGCGGCCTGCTTGGATCCGCTGACAGATTACTTCTCTTTCCATAAATGCCATTTCAAGCCCCGACCGAATGGCGGTACTCCTGGGGGTGAACGAAGTGTGTGGTGGCGAAATTTATTTTCTATTTTTATAAAATCTTTGTTAAAAGTAATATGGTGAAGGAACATCCCACAGTACAAAATTTTACATTAAAAGATGTTAAGTTATTGAGCACTTCACTGTGTTCAACTAATTTAGGCATGCATAAATATTATGAAAATAATTGATAATTATTATAAATTGGAATGAGAAAATCCCCTCTTTCAGATTGGCCCCGTTTATTATGGACAAAGGGCATCACTGCCCAACCCGTGGCGTATATTTCTTATATCAACGATTTCTCTGGATTGTGGATATGTTTAATCGTGAGTATAATGTGTGGTAATTTACCTTAACAAAACACTTTTTTTACCTATCTGTTGAAGTTTGTAAACAAACGCCTAATATCTTATTCTTTTACAAGTTTGTATATCTACTGATGTAAGAGTTTCTACGATTTTATTTTCAGGATTGTAACGATATAGAAAGTTCATGAAACTTTTTTCATACGAAATAATAATATTCAGTATCACAGTTACTAGGTACAAATCGGTACCATTTTTATACATTAGTGGGGTAGTAGTCCATACTTCTATTTAGACATGTCCTTTTCATAGTTGGATGCCCATTCTCCTTTACCGACACCTGTAATACAGAATAGAATAGCACAGAAGGTTAATAATACCAAACAAATGTTTGATATTATTAACCTTCTGTGCTATGATTCATACGGTATAAACTGTCCCTATTACGTCAGACATAAATTGGCAAATTTTGGACGTACCCAGGGGCGGACCGCGAATTTCTGGGGCCCTAGGCTAACACCACGAGGGGGCCTCTAGTTCCTTTATTTAATTTTGCCGGGGTAGGTATAACTAGACTCACGATTACGAGTCTAGGTATAATGATTTGAGAAGATATACAAGGAGTTAAAGTTTTTAATTTATTTTCAGGAGATGAAAATTAGACTAAATCATTTTTTTTCACCAAAAACATATTTTACAAATTCATAAAATTATAAAATCTAAAAAATATCGGTAGTTTGTTAATAAGTACTCTGACTTCATCTACAAATTTGGATAACATTAATTTGTAAGGCAGCCAAAATTCCAGAATGTCGAGTTAAGGAACTTAAATGGCGCTTCGCAGGAAAACTAGCAAACTAGAAAAAGTTAGATAGACGCATGACGTCCAGGAAGAAAAGTGACGTTCGACTAAGTAGCGGTGAGATGGGAGAATGATAATGGTTTTTCACGTGGATATGAGAGTTACTTGGCTAAGGCAGGCACAGGAGGTTTGGGATTATTAATTGAGAAAACAAAGGTTAAATTCAAATGAAATTTATTGCATCCATAATGTACGTAAGGTATATGAAGATGGGAGTGGAGTAGTGTATGCGTGTAATGTAGCAGTGATTAGGTTACTTCCAGGCTAGTGTGCTCCTCGTAATGTTAGCCCAGGGCCCCACAAATTCACGGTCCGCCCCTGGGTACGTCCGAAATTTGCCAATTTATGTCTGACGTAATAGGGACAGTTTATACCGTATGAATTTAAATTTGTTTGGTATTATTAACCTTCTGTGCTATTCTATTCTGTATTACAGGTGTCGGTAAAGAAGAATGGGCATCCAACTATGAAAAGGACATGGCTAAATAGAAGTATGGACTACTGCCCCACTAATGTATAAAAATGGTACCGATTTGTACCTAGTAACTGTGATGCTAAATATTATTTCGTATGAAAAAAGTTTCATGAACTTTTTATATCGTTACAATCCTGAAAATAAAATCGTAGAAACTCTTACATCAATAGATATACAAACTTGTAAAAGAATAAGATTTTGCTATAAACTTTAGCCTAGGCGTTAGTTTACAAACTTCAACAGAAAGGTAAAAAAGTGTTTGTTCAAGGTAAATTACCACACATTATACTCACGATTAAACATATCCACAATCCAGAGAAATCGTTGATATAAGAAATATACGCCACGGGTTAGGCAGTGATGCCCTTTGTCCATAATGAACGAGGCCAATCTGAAAGTAGGGATTTTTTTAATTCCAATTTAATTATCAATTATTTTCTTAATATTTATGCATGCCTAAATTAGTTAAACACAGTGAAGTGTTCAATAACTTAACATATTTTAATGTATAATTTTGTACTGTGGGATGTTCCTTCACCATATTATTTTTAACAAAGATTTTATAAAAATAGAAAAAAAAATCTTCAATTTTCGTTCAGCCCCAGGAGTGCCGCCATTCGGTCGGGGCTTGAAATGGCATTTATGGAAAGATAAGTAATCTGTCAGCGGATCCAAGCAGGCCGCTGTAAGTAAACACAATAAACCAAAATGGGGAATTATAAGGCTTAGTGTTATCGGTAAGTTCAATTATCTCCTATTTATTGAACCATGGCTAGAACAGGAGCACTGGTACTTATGCAGTGTGAATCATATCTGTTGAAGTATGCGAGGTGTAGAATGTAACACCTGCACTTCTGAGGACTTTAAAAAAAAATGCCACTGATGTCGTGTTTAGCGTGACCCATCTCATTTTCGAAAATCATAGAATCGAAAAAAAACGATGATCTACTAACTACAATATACAAGTATACAAAACTGCACGGTAGCAGAATCAAGTAGTGATGATGAAACCACCTCACTTCTGCTGAACCCTATGATTATTAGTTTAAGCAGCTAAACGGGGTGATAAGTAAAAGAAAGATATAAATCTAAAAGCTACGCAGATTTAAGATAATACAAACGGACATACCGCTTGCAACAGGAAATCGTTTTCATTTTTATACGAGTAAGTAACATAATCGACCTTATCTACATATATCGGTGAAGATACGAGTATATCGTATTCAGCTTCGAACTGGAAAAGAACAGAATTTTTAATATTTTTGAAGCATAGTTTTCTATTTTGTTTGAGCACTCTATAACATACACACATACACACACATACGAGTACAAATAATGGTCTGTAAGTGATTAATTCAACTCCATAGCACTCGAAATCGCCGCTCATAGACAACTTTGAAATATCTGTAATTTCTTTATATTGCTGATCGTTTTTTACAAGTATGCATTTTCCATCTTTCTCTGAGTTATTTCAGCTGTCTGTGTAATTTGGTACAAATAAATTATTTTCATAGCCCTCCATCATAAAGTGTTCTGTAATGCATGCGATATCTATTCCTTTATTCGATTCTGACAGTTCCTCTGAACAAACGGTGAGCTCATCAGACTTATTTAGTATTCCTTCAATATTTTGATGAAGTATGTTAATGTAATTATTGGAAAAGAAACCGTGACGTGATCTTTGGGGTTCTCCATATGTTCTGCCCTGATTTTGTATTCGTAATTATGTTAGACACATAATTGAAAATTGTTGATATAGTGTTTTTAACACCGGAATGTTAATCTAAGATTGTCTTTTGTTTTCAAATAATATGATGATTTATTTTCTTATAAGATAAGGTTTCATTATATTTTTGAGTTTTTCTATTACTAATAGTGTGTTCCTTGCTCATCATTGGTAAGTACTTGGCGTTATCATCTAGTAAATCTATGAAGAGGTTAAGATTTTTACATGTTTATCTAATTTGATTATTAAATGTGTAGAATACACTCATAAAATTGCAGTTGGAGAAATTATCACGAAACTCTTTTAAACATATTATTTAACATTTTATTGTTTAGTTACTTGCTTCCACATGTAGCCAACATTGAGAATCCTTATAGTATTACATTTTAATTTATAAGAACGATTTGTATGGGATTGGTGTCATTTTCAACGAAACCTAAGATAACCTTGTCGTGTTTATCTAATTTTAAGTTATCACAGGTTTTTAATATTTCTGCCGATGTATCAAACGGTTTAGTTAGAGCTGAGATGTCACAGTTGTTATGGTTATTATTATTTCTTGAATAAATTAGGTTACTTGCTAAACCGCTGCATTCTTGACCGCCAAATGTCAATAAACGCCTTTTATGCTGGAAGTCTTGTACAAATGTTGAAGTTGGGGATGGTTGCAGATCCATGGAGTCAATATCAGTATTTCTTGCTTTAATGTTATTTACTGACAAAATTTTCCAAGGAATAATCTTTTCTGTAGGACTTTGTCCATTCGGAATATCCACGTACGCTACTAAACAGAAGGGTTTCGCCCTGGATTACCAGTGTCATTGCGGAACTTCTGCTACATTTTATTATTATTATGAGCCTGTTGTATTCCACTGCATGAGGCCTTTGTCCTGCAGTGGAACACCAATCCTTCCTTCTTTAAATTTATCTCTATCATTTGCTACTACATCTGGTCAATCCTTTAGATATGAGTCTAACTCCTCACGCCATCATCTGCCTCTGTTCAAACTATAGTAAAACATAACTAATAGACCCTGCCGATAACTTTGAGATCTATTATTCTCTTTAAATATGCACATAGTAGCCAACTTGGGTAAGCTGTCGACTGATTACTTTTTATATGCCACTGCAGGTCGCGTCAGAGTGATAGCATATATACTGGGGCTGAATGAAGTTTAGGCGTGGCGCGATTTTTTCTAGTATTATAAAATCACTGGTAAAAATAATAATGCTGAAGAAACTCCCAAACCCAATCAGCAACAGCTTCACAGGCTATTTGTGGTAACATATTGACCTAAAAAACCTAATCATCCAATCGTCCGATTCCAACTTGATTTTATAAACAAAAAAAAACCTTAATTTCGAAACGGCCACAAATTTACCGACACTCGACTGTACCTGTAATACAGAATAGAATAGAACAGAAGGTCAACGCTCACAAATGCACAGCACGCTTTTTTATGGTATTTTTATTTACTACTAGAAGTCTGGCATATTGCTGAACTGGACCGCTGCGGGGCACACAATATTGTTGTCTTAAAATTGAGTTTTTTTTAGATATATTATGAACATACTGATACTACCATCATGTGTCATTGTGTGTGCCTAATAATCATGTTGGTCTTTTTTCTTCTTTCTTTCGATTTGCCCGTGCCAATCCTTACACCCCTGTGCCAGACTAATCCAGGTCCTACATTGGCAACAATGTCGTCTGCCCATCTTGCCACCCGATCGACTTATACTCCTTCCAGTCCTTGGATGCCACTCGGTCATTGTCTTACTCCTCTGTCAGTTTGCGCCTTGCTAGATGTCCTTCTCCATTTGAGTTCTATAACTCGCTATTTTTACAATTTACCTGATTGCCAGAATGTCTTCCTATTTGCTAAATTAACATACCAAATGACTAATCAAGGAATTATACACCTTTTTATCTCTTATCAATAAATTCATTATACTTACTTCGTTATCTTTGAGCCTTCTGCAGTTCTACTATATAATGCGCGAGCGACCGCGTGTATCGCAGTGACGTAAGATTTACCGCTCCAGTGTCAATCATGCGCCTGAGCAGTATACTAGTGTTCTGTGGAGTTATCGCCTTCGCGCGGTCTACACTTCGAACCGGTACGTATTTCCTTATATTTATTCAATACTTAACTATTAATAACCGTATTTATCACGATAGTTAGGTGCTGTAAAATTAATTTATGTATCCAATCGTTTAATTTTGTGTTGTTTTCTTGAGGTTATGTTGTTAATTTGGGGAATTAAGCGTTCAAGGTTAGGTTTGCCGTTGTATTGTTACGTTAAATGAGTGTTGTATTAGATGTTATTATTATTTAATGCATCTCTTCATTCAGCTATCATTTCTTGTGTGCTAGTGAATTATGTTAGGGATAATGTTTTAATTGTTTTAACGTTATTTAGTTTTTATTGCTTGGGGTTTTTTATAGGCGTCATGACAATGGAAAGAAACCGATTAAAGTCTATATTATTGTCCGATTAGTGTCTATATCTATGTGTCTATGTCCAGTTGTAACCATCAATTTGATAATTCGATGAGCAGTCGAATTGGAGGACATGCCAAATAACGTAATAGCATATGAAACCATTGTTTTAACGGTGTGTTTTGAGATTGAGGATATTAATTAAACAAAAATAAATTTAATTTAATTAATTAAAGGCCAGGTACGCAGTACTCATAACCGGCGTATATGTGTATGACTAGATGTATGAATGTGAGTGAAGCAATATAAGTATTATGTAAGGACCGTAGCAGGTGGCGTTCTGTAGTCTCTGCCTACCCCCATGGGTAAAAGGCGTGAGTTTATGTATGTATGTAAAAAGAAATTAAAGTTAGTTTGCTGCTCCTTCCATGCAGATGTTGATTTCATCAGCAGCTGAAAATGCCCTCTCTGATTCAACACTGTTTGGCACAAGCGTCAATAAACAATTATAAGCGAACTGTAAAAATCTACCCCTTATTCCTCCACACTCTTATAGATCCATCTCTTTCTTTATGAGTGACTTTTAGATGCTCTCAGAGTCTCTTCTAATTTCTCTTAAAGAGTCGTGTTAGTTTTTCAGCAGCAGCACGTAAATTCAAATCCTCTACAATCATAGAAAGAGGCAATTAAACTTCGTTTTCTATGTTTGCTCCTGTGGTATTGTGTAGCGTCGCTGACTACTGCCGCCCAATTCCGTCATCTCGTCATATTACGATTCGGGATTGAGAAATTCCGAAGCGTAATATGTCACGAGATCCCGCGAGATCGGGATTGCATTCCCTACGGGTATTCAATGTATGTCGTGGCAGCCTTTAATTAAGGCTACACTAAAAATATAAGAATATATGTACTTTAACATGTATTTTTGGTGTATGCTTTGTTGGTTGTCCTTAATTAAATAAATAAAAATATATTGGATGGTGAGACCAAGTCTGCACATCGCTGAACACCAAACTGCACGATGCTCTCGACGAAGCAAAAGGCTGGCAAAGATGGCGTAAATAAGTCATGGAAATGGAACTGCACGAGGGTCGAAAGGCATCAATTCCCATACGAGGTATTTAGACGCCCGAGCGCAGCGCGGGTGAATATAGTCCGAGTTAAGCACTCTACTTTTCATTTCAAATATAAGGACAGTAAAAAAATAGTAGTTTTTTGTAAACATTTATTGATAATAGTAACATGAGTCTATTAAAAATTAATTGGGAAGTTAGAACAATTTGTGAAATTTGAAGTTACATTTTTGTTCGGAATATTTACGCTGTTTGATATGTTATGACAAGAGACTCCAGTATTTGATTAGACGGTGGAATCCATGGCGCAGACTTCCTTAAAGTAATTGGTTGAGTCGAAGTGGGGCGTAAATTTATAGTCTCAGTTAAAGTGTTTGACATTTTTGTTTTATTTTGGACAGAATCCTTAATGTAGCCTACTACCACAACTGTGCTGAATTTCCATCCTCCATGTATTTTTAACATTGACAAGTACGTCCCAGAATCGGGTAACAGTGTCGCTGACGTTCTTCTATAACAATGCCCAGTATACTGTTCACAGTTTGGTAAATTCAATTATGTATTCAATTATTTTTAAAGTAAAAGACCTCTCCCTACCTAGATAAACGTTTATAGCTTACCTTCACTGCCAAATATATCTCGGCTTCTTTTAAAAATGTTTCCACTTTGTAAAAGGTGAAGACCATAGATTTTCTGCTCTTGAACCCCTGAGACTGTCTTTTCAGAAACGATGTTAGATTATGGAATCTGTTCAAATCGACATTGTGTTTTACTCTTAGTGTACTCTTGAGCATTGAATACCTGCTCCATAGCGTAGAAGGCTTTATTTTGCCAGATAGTCCATTGAAGTATGTAAGAAATATACTTTCGGGAAATTATTTTATTTTCTTATCTGCTCGCCACTTCATAAAGCATTCTTCTTCTTTTTCGTTTCGATGGCACATTTGATCAAACTATTTGAGCCCAGTAGGTAGCCACGTTTATTGCAGCGTCAGATGCATTATACAGGTCATTATATATATGTATTTAAGTATCTTTCTTTAGAAATTTCTGGCAAAAGATTTTCGATAACTGTAGATATTTGCCTCGTCTTTAACAGAATCTGGGATCAACATTTCAGAATCACTTGAACTCATTTTAAATAAGATATTAGTCTTAATACGAGATTTAGAAACAGCTTACAGAGTTAGTATCCCGCCAGGCCCGGGTTTAGAGGTGTGGACGCCCTGGGGCAACAAGGGAGTGGAGGCCCCTAATTATTTTTCAAATAGGTTAAATAATATTTTTCTTGCAAGTGTTACTATTTTTTTTTTTATAATCGTATGACACAAAAAGATAGAACAGGCAATCACAAATGAAGTCACCCAATAAGTAAATAATCTTTAAATTAAAGCCTCTCATGGATCCAACCTCACATTTCTAGTTCTAGTGCGAGATTGTACGTACTCGTCAGTACTTGATATTCCTTTAGCAGCTTCTTCGTATTTGACAAACTCGTCTCTTTTGGAATCAACAAATAATGTCAGTGATTTCATAATGCTGCAATAATGCTGCAAATATGAGCGGCAAATATTTACAAAGGCATGCAAGCTCTGATTTTGGAGAAACATCCTTTATCAGTGTTTGTACCATGCATCGACCACATAGTACCATGTTGTGGTCATTCTCTTAATTTAGTTGGAAAGGCTGCTGCTAATGCTTGCACATCGGCTGTTCAATTATGTAGTTTCGTTCAGAATTTAAACACATTTTTTACAGTAAGTACAGAAAGATACCGAATTGTAACTGAAAAATTATCAGACAAAACAAAAAACAGTTTTACGTGTTGAAAAGGCTTACCGATACACGCTGGTCTGTCTTGTCGAGCTGAAGCTACGAAAGCTATTGTCAACGGTTATTCTGAAATCAAAGAAGCTCTTGAGAAATGAAAAAGTTGCTTCCACGACGACAATCACGACCCTCAGTCAGTAATGAGGAACACGAGGCGAGGAGGAGGAGAATCTATATAATAAGGAAAACGTTACCTAAGCACCGAAATAACAGGCGTTTTGTTGTGATTTCTATAACGCTTATACAATTAATATTTATTTAATTTACCTACAGACGCGGGTTTATTTTAAAAACAAGGACACAAGAATAGCAATACATCGTGTTTAAAACAAATTCTAAAATAAAATAATCTACTTTCGAAATACATAAGTTTACAAATAAACCACTTAGTTAAGTCTTATTACGAAAACATGCATGTAATAGTATCTATTATTTACTTTCCGATAATAATACACGCTATTGTTCATTTAGGTTGCTAATTGTTCAGGCTCAAGGGCCAGATTAAAATACGAAGGCAAGAGGTAAGTACTAATGTGCCATTTCGGATTCGGCATTCCGAATAAAGATTTAAGGATGTTTCCAGAACAGACCACGCGTTTTCTGACGCGACAATTTGGTCATACATAGATTGTACTAGACCGAAAGCATCTCGCTGCACTGTTGGCTATCTTCGGGAGCGGTCGGGTGCGTGAGACATAAAAAATGCCTTGTTTCTTGTATGATGAACGCGTATATTAAAACCATTGGAATCTTTACTATTCAAATTTTTGGATGATCTGTTTGTTACCTGACTATTGAATTAAGGTTAAGATTTTATGTTTTTGGAAAACTAGGTAGAGTCTATCAGACATTTAACAACATTTTAATATTCGGATTGCTTGTTCTGTCTCCTGCTTGATAAGGAGGGAAGTGGAAATTTGTATTTTTTCCTTCTTCTCCGTTATTCTTTTCTGATTATTTTCGTTGCGGGATCCAAGACAGTTAAATTCATTCTCCGGGACTTCGTCGAACTTCATTGCCTCAGCGCTTTTCTGATGGTCGCCACTGTGGATTCTGGCTTTCAGGAATTACAGTGGTTTGGGAATAGTCCGGTGGGATAGGCCAAAACAACAGCCCATTTTCGTCGAAGCCGCGCTCATTTGTAACGGTACGTTTTTCGGAGCTGCCGCTAGCAAAATGTTTGACATCGGCCAAAACAACAGCCCATTTTCGTCGAAGCTGCGCTCATTTGTAACGGTACGTTTTTCGGAGCTGCCGCTAGCAAAAGATTCGACATCGGCCAAAACATCAGCCCATTTTCGTCGAAACCGCGCTCATTTGTAACGGTACGTTTTTCGGAGCTGCCGCTAGCAAAAGATTCGACATCGGCCAAAACATCAGCCCATTTTCGTCGAAGCCGCGCTCATTTGTAACGGTACGTTTTTCGGAGCTGCCGCTAGCAAAATATTCGACATCGGCCAAAACAACAGCCCATTTTCGTCGAAGCCGCGCTCATTTGTAACGGTACGTTTTTCGGAGCTGCCGCTAGCAAAAGATTCGACATCGGCCAAAACAACAGCCCATTTTCGCGATAGTATATTTGGCCGAAGGTATTTGTAAAACAAGATATATTGTATGAAACTCACAAGCACGAGATTGAGAAGGAACATAGCTACAATTAAAATATCATCTTCTGACGCACTCCACTGCACATATTTTTATTGCGTTTCTTGCTACGAAACATAACAAAAACCTGTTAAAAATAATCAATAATCTTTTAAAAATAGTCTCAAATAACAAAAATATAGGTACAAACTACATACCTAATAAATTATCATAATCACGAGCATCGTTAATGCTACGGATTAAGATAGTGAAGTACTTATTGTCTTGGAACACAAGATCTTATTATTAAACAACAATTTCATCGATAAAGAGAATTGGTATTATCACGGGCGTAGCCAGGGGGAGAGTATTGATTGCCAATTTAAGATAATAACATTAACATAAGGAGAGTCGAGCGGCATAACTTATTACTAATTATTACACTAATATGTATTTTGGATTCCCGCTCTATCATACGCCGCCGCCGCCGCCGTTGATTATCCGACCGCTTTCGGTAACCTTCGTATATTTTCGTGACGTAATCGTAGACCACTCGCACTCGTCGCATTTATCACTCACTAGCTTCTGCCAATGGTTTCACCCCCGTGAATGACGAAAGAAAATTATCCCAAGAGATCATATTCCCGGGATAAAAAGTATCCTATGTGCTTTTCCATACTACAATGTATCTCTGTGCCAAATTTTATCCAGATCCGTTTAGAAAGTTTTGCGTGAAAGGGTACAAAACATACAAACACACTCACAAACTTTCGCCTTTATAATATTATTTGTGTGATATATACCCCTTATACTAACCTACCCCCTTAAAGCTACCCCCGTGTGTATTATGTAGGTACCTAAATAACAATAAGATCAGTGAATCTGCTAAGACTTTACCCACATCTACATGTTGGGATCAGCTGGCAGTCTATTACCAGATTTAACTGAATACCAGGGTATTACATGGAGTGACTGCCTATCTGACCTCCACAACCCAGTAACTGGGTAAGTCCTTTGGCAAGTCTGGAGTCAGATATTCTCGCGACAACCCTTAACGACTGTCAAAGATATATAAATGTCCTAAAGGATGGCCCAATACACAGACTAACCTCAGCAAGTTAAAGATCGGCCTGCCCCTGTACCATGACATTTCAAAACTATCATAGTTCGACTGTGAAACAGGGACAAGTATAGTATAGTAGTATAGTATACAAGTCATATACATCTGTTCCTTACGCACACTGGAATAACCTTACTCTAAGAGCATAGGCTTACCCCCCTGTGCGGCTGTTATTATTAGTTACAAACTCCATTATTATTCTCTCTCTCTCTCTTAAGTATATTAATTATTTTTAATTATCTATACTAATATTATAAAGAGGAAAGATTTGTATTTTTATATGTAACAAATAAACTTAAAAACTACTGAACCGATTTCAAAAATACTTTCACCGTTGGGAAGCTACACTATCCCCAGGTGACATAGGCTACTTTTTATCCCTGTATTCCCACGGGAACGGGAACTACGCGGGTGAAACCGCGAGGCGTCCGCTAGTAATAAATAAAAAAGAACTACCTACTAAAATAACATAAACCTGTAGATAGTAAAGTACAGCTACGGAGTGGCATTCCCTGCCGGAGTCTTTGTTTCCTGGTAGCTACAACCTAGGGGTATCTAACTCAAGAGTGAATAGCTTACTTCTAGGCAAGCGTGCTTCACCGTCGACCACATCATTGCTTAACATCAGGCGAGATAGTGGTCAAACGCATCAGCAAAATCAAAAAACATCAGGAACGCGCTTGTCCAAAACACTCACGGTTAGAGCAGAATGTGCTCTAGCCATGTCTAGCGGACAATGAACTGCAATATGCTTAGATTACTCAATAGTCAGCGAACAATGCGCGGCGTCTCCCAAGTTGTAATAAAATATCTGGTTCACTATTTCTGCTACCAGTCTGTTCCAGCCATTTTTATAGTCGACACCGGGTTATTTTTGTGGGCATAGGAACATACCTACCTAGATGGCGCTGTACGTTCATTTTTCCAATAATTGATTATCTACTCAGATTCAACAAAATCATTCCCATCATCAGATCAGCAGTTCTGGTCGGACCTCGCTCAAAATGAACTGGACGAAGCACTCAAGATTAAATGGAATCTCAACAAGGCGAAGAATGTCATCTTGTTCGTTGGAGATGGCATGGGACCGAACACCGTGACCACGACTAGGATCTACAAGGGTGGTGAGAGTCATCGTCTGGTGTATGAGAAGTTCCCTCATGTTGGTCTTTTGAAGGTAACTTTTCGGCATACTTATTTATTTATTTCAACCGTATCACATAAATCTTTACAGGATTACACCCAATAGGTACGATAAATGCGCTTATCTTAAGTTACTTCACATCCGTAATTACAGTTAACCTAATATATTACATAACAGTATCTAAACTACAAATCAATAAATCTTAATAATACCAGTTACGGGTAGTTCGTGGTAGTTATCAATACAGTCGGAATCAGAGCGTGGTGAGTGCTACGAGCGTGCATAGCGCTGTTTGTGCTACGAGCATAGCGCGTCGGCGTAGGACATTGTATGCTCAAGGTGTAGCGTAGAGCATTGAATGATACCAGTGTAGCGCATTGAGAGCTACGAACATAGTAGCGCGCTTAATATAGTCCAGTGTGTTTACGGCTTCGAGCATAGTTTGTCGAGCGTTTAGTGCTACGAACGTATTCTATAGAGCGTTTAGTGCTATGAGGAATGGAGGCCAACTCTCGAAAACATGATTCTAATAAAACTCACAAACTTTTCTACATTTTCAGACATATTCAGCAGACAAAATGGTACCCGACTCAGCTAGCACGGCCACCGCAATGTTCAGTGGCGTGAAGGTCAACCAGGACACTGTAGGAGTGGCTGCCAGTGTGAAGGTCAACGATTGTGATGCGAGTCTCAATCCTGAAGCAAGGCTGGAGTCGCTGGCTGCACTGGCTTTGAAGGCTGGGAAGAGTGCAGGTGAAGTGAATAAAGTTTTAAGATGATGATTACCTATCATCAAAGATACTTGAAATGAACGTGTTTTGTATCTTGGACAATACGTTTTATATTTGTATAAGTATACGAGTTGTTTATTATTATTAAGTATTTTAATATTCAACCACGTCATTTTTAACCATCGACGGAAAAAGAGGGGTGTTATAAGTTTTAAGTGTGTTGCTGTGTATCTGTGTGTCTGTCTGTGGCATCGTAGTGCCTAAACAGATGACTCGATTTTGATATAGTTTGTTTTGATTTGAAAGGTGATTTTGTCGAGAGTGTTCTTAGCTATGTTTGAATAAAATCGGTTTAGCCGTTCAAAAGTTATGGGCGTTTTACTGTTTGAATCGGGGTGTTTTTGCAGAATATTGAATCATAATTACGTTTTCAATAGATTGGCGATCGAAGCGTATCTACTATGTACTAGATAAATTATGTGGCATGAAATAAAAATGTGTCGCGGGTTTTTTATATTTTGAAATTTTACATGTACACGCTTTTATTAGTGTCAGCTGTGTAATCAATACTTGCAAGTTAAATTTGACCTCTAGGGTATATATGTTCTGTGAATTTGACGCACTTCCCGGTGTTCGATTGAACTGAATTTTTGCACACGCATTTCTTTCACGTGACTTTACATTTTTTCTAATATAAAATGATGGACTTTCTCTTATCCACACTCTAGCCTTATGATAGTGAATGAAGTATTAATGTATGTAAATTAAGCAATACTGGTATATTATTTTGTCACACAGGTCTAGTTACAACAATGCGGGTAACTCACGCCACCCCTGGTCCCCTATACGCACACAGCGCTCATCGCAACTGGGAGTGCGAGGCCCGCATGCCTGAAGGGACTGCTTGCAAGGACATCGCCAGACAGCTGGTTGAGGACTGGCCTGGAAGAGACCTGAATGTAAGTAGTTACTTTGATTACGATTAAAAGTATAAAGGGCGGCTTTAAAGGCTATAAAGCAAGGTAACCGAATGACGAGGACAGATAGCACGGTAATCGCAAAGTCAAAGACAGGCCTTGAAAAAACTTGAAAGTATAATTACATATTGTGAAGTCGAGGCAGTTCAGGTCCAACATTATGTTAATCGAGAACCGACAACAAAGGTTCAGCTGAGAATCTTGATAGTTGGCAAGTTGGTAAGTAATTGCCCAGAATCGAGGTAAATGAGATGTGATTGGAGAAGGCTATGTCCGTGGACTGTTGTAGGCTCTTGATGAAGGATGAAGCATCTAATTAAGGTGTTATAAAATCATAGATCTGTAAGACTGGCTTTTAAATTGGTACCTATATTTAAAATAAAGTAGTGTTCTGAATTAGTTTGTCTTTCAGTTCTATTCTTCCAATTTCCAGGTTGTAATGGGCGGTGGCCGACAACAACTGGTCTCCAACTCAACAGGCACACCCTCGGACCCTATCAGCACTATGCGGTGGACCTGCTACCGGCAGGATGGACGGAACCTCATCGATACCTACAAGACCGACAAGGCGAACCGGGGACTGAAGTACAACGTGGTTATGAATAACAAGGAGCTAAAGGACCTGAACGTGGACGAAACGGATTATCTGTTTGGTAATTACCTATCAACCTATTTGTAACACATAAATGCCCTTTGGGGTAAAAGAAATGATTATATGCCTACAATAATATACATACTTGGAATGCGAGGAATGAATTTAGACTAAGTAATTCTCGATCACATCCAAATCGTATTAAGCCAAGGTAGAATATATTCGATTCGAGCCTGTCTTTACCTTGTACTTTGCATGTTGCGTAGTACCTACCTATTTAATACGTATTCTTCTAAAGAACATTCTGAAACCAATATCGGCCACAGACGACATTTTTGACGTGGTCTATTCTGCATATTCAAATATTATTCCTTTTATTCCTTCTAGGTATCTTCTCGAATGAGCACTTGAACTACGATCATTTAAGAGATCAAGGACCAGAGGGTATGCCATCATTATCCGAAATGGTGGAAGCTGCTATCAAGGTTCTACAGAAAAATAAGGACGGATTCTTTCTTATGGTCAGTAGATCAATTTATTTTACTAGCTCATTCAGCTTCCTTTATAAAAAACGGGTTAATTCAGCTAATTTTCTACACTTAATATACAAATAAACTTTGTTCAAGTACAAAATCTATTGTACTATCTAACTTGCATGAAACCTGTTCAGCACTATTGAGATCGAACCTTGCAAATAGGCCGGAACACAGGTATCTATTATATGTATTGTACTGTCTCTTGTTTAAAATTCCAGGTAGAAGGCGGCAACATAGACATGGCCCATCATAGGGGCTGGGCCAAGACTGCCGTCAATGAGGCTGCAGCCATGGAGGCTGCCGTCCAAATAGCAGCCAACATGACTGATGAGGAGGATACCCTGCTGATCGTGACCAGTGACCACACGCATTCGCTGTCTATCAACGGGTACCCGGACAGAGGGAGCAGTATTTTTGGTTTGTGGTTTTCCTTATTTGTTGGACTAGATTTGACTCAGTTCCTACCAGTGAGACTATTAGATAGTCCAAATACCGTCAAACACAGTCACGGCCAGTTGATAAGCAGTAAAAGCAGGTCAACTCCACCAACATTTTTTACACGATGTTAGGTACTTATTTTTTTTTCCTTCCGTATCCTGAAGCCATTTTTTATACGCAGTCATTGTTTCCACAATACACATTTTATTTTGATCGAACTTTTCTCTAAAAACTTTTCATCAATTCCAGGCATAGCTGGGCCTTCCAGCCACGACGGTGTGAACTACACAACCCTATCCTACGGCACGGGAGGCCCAGGGTCCTTCCAGTTCAGCGTCAAGACTGACGAGCATGGCAGCAGCACGGTGGAGCGAAGGGATGCGAGCGAAGACGACACGGAGAAGTTCGATTATGAACAGGTGGCTGGGATACAGCTGGTGGAGAACTACCATGGAGGTGGCGATGTGGCGATTTATGCTAGAGGTGAGAAAATATTGACTTGTCTAATGCTGGATTCGAGATGTACAGGATTAATAGAAAGGGACCAGTGAAAGGAATCATCGTAGATAGTCAATACGATTCCTAAAGACTTGGATTTCAATTTACTTAATAGTCATTTTTCTACTTCGCCCGAATTAGATAGGGCCACTAAAGCTACTACGCTAAGTAATCTTTCAAACCTTCCGGTACCTGATTATTCCCCTTTTGTCATAAGTCAATTCACCGCTTGTGATGTTAAAAAGAGTATTCTAGCGATTTCGTCCAACGCTGTTGGTAGTGACTGTGTTAGCCGTAAAATGATCGTCCCCATCCTTGATGACATTGTTCCTGTTATCCTTCACATCCTCAACTTCTCTATTTCCAGTGGTGTCTTCCCTCAAGCCTGGAAAGATGCCCATGTTCTATTCTATTCTATTCTATTCATGTTATTCCTCTACCCAAAAAATCTCATCCTGCATCTTTTTCTGACTATCGTCCCATTTCTATTCTTCCTTTCCTATCCAAAGTCCTTGAAAAATTAGTCCATCATCAACTCAGCTCGTTCCTTTCCAAACAGAAGCTGCTAAATCCCTTCCAATCTGGTTTTCGCCCGGGACACAGCACTACCTCAGCACTTGTGCATATTACGGACGACATAAGGTCAGGCATGGAAATGGGAAAGTTAACTGTACTTGCTCTACTTGACTTCAGCAATGCTTTCAATACGGTTGACTTCGACATTTTGCTGGGAGTCCTGAGCTCTTTTAACATATCTCCTTCGGTAATTGACTGGTTTCATAGTTATCTGTTTGGCCGCCTGCAGCGTATTTGCATTGAGGAATCTTTCTCTTCTTGGTGTTACACCTCTGCCGGTGTGCCGGTGTGGCGTTTTATCTCCTCTACTTTTCGCACTCTTTATTAATGCTATCACTCAACAGCTATCTTCTTTCTACCACCTTTATGCTGATGATCTTCAAATTTATACTCAAGCTCCTCTCGGTGAGTTATCGGACGCTATTCGGACTATTAATACGGACCTGGCTCGAATTGGTGACTGGAGCACTGAGTTTGGGCTGAAGATCAATCCGACGAAAACTCAAGTGGCTGTTGTGGGAAGTTCCCGAACGGTCTCTAGGATTGATTGGGCGACACTTCCCCAGGTTTCTTTCAACAACACCATTGTTCCTATAGCTCACACTGTGAAGAACCTGGGGATTTATATCGATAGCACCCTTTCCTGGACCAAACAACTGCAGGAGGTCAGTCGTAAACTATTTGCGTCTGCGGTCTCCCTGAGACGGCTTCGTAACTTTCTTCCCATCACCACTAAAATTGCGATAGCACAATCTCTTCTTCTCCCTATCCTGGACTATGCTGATGCCAGCTATCTCGATCTCACCCAAGACCAATTGGACAAGCTTGAGCGACTTCAAAATCTCTGTATCAGGTTCATATTTGGCTTGCGCAAGTATGACCATGTTTCTGAATTTCGAATCAAGCTCAAATGGCTTCCTATTCGCCTTCGCCGGAATGCCCAAATACTTTCTTTGCTATATAATGTGCTCTTTAATCCTTCTAGTCCTTTTTATCTTAAAGAACTTTTTCAGTTCCTCTGTGACACACATTCTCGGTCCTTGAGATCATCGGAAAACCTGAAATTAAGCATTCGTATGCATTCCACATCCTTCTTCGACAAATCTTTCACGGTTCAAGCAGCTCGTTTGTGGAATGCATTACCTATTGAGGTAAGGCGTGCGCAAACATTGCCGACATTTAAGAAAATGGTGAAGGATCATTTCCTTTCTCTGTAACTATTCTTCTCCTTTCTCTGTTCTGTATTTGATATTTATTAGTATATTATTTTATTTGTATGTATGTATTTTATGTAATGTCTAAGTTATATTATTTCATGATAGTTTTTGTACACTGACAACCCTATGTCTATCTCCTCTCGTTCAGTCCATCCAAAGGTTGGAAGTTTGTAAGAGATTGCCCTGTGCGATAAGACCGCCCATTGTACACTTATCTTTATAAATGTTTTGTTCTGTAATTATTTAAGTGGTGTACAATAAAGTATATAATAAATAAATAAATAATAGATAGTCAAGTTCAATATCCCTCTTATTACATCAACTTATGATGTCTTCTGATTTTCAATAGCGATTTCAAAAGAATAATTTGCAGGGCGACCCTTGAGGAAGACCTATGTCCAGCAGTGGATGTATTTAGGTTGAAGTGATAACGATAAATGTTCTGTAGTGGCGACCGCGAACCGGAAGACGCTGCGTTGGAAGGCCTCCAACCGATGACCTGCTGAGGGGTAGCGGTAGTCCGCCGGATGCGGGTTTGGTCAATGTGGCGTCACTTGCGGGAGGCCGTTGACATCTTTCGGCTGAAATGATGATGATGTTTATAATGTTGGTGTTGAGAACAGGCACAGGAATTTCTCCTAAGTGGTTAAACTCCAGTTACGCCTTTTCTTGAATTGCTTACATGACTGAAACTCTTTATTCTAAAATGTATCTTTATTGTAAATCTTGGCAAAATAAATACCTACCTAATCTCTTCCATCTAAACTTAATAGGTACCTAAGAAGTAGATCAAATTCAAAAAATATCAGATGGCGAAATCTAATATCCTCATTCTGACGTCGGGATCTGCACACGCAGGAAACTGACACGTGACAGGCGACTCGGTGTCACTTAATATCAATTGATTCAATGAAACTGTACCACTTTTAGTAAGAGTGTACAATCCAAACGAATTAAGGCTAATAGATTGGAAACTCTATTTGGCTATGAAGCAATTAGAAAATCTGGAGTTAGTTCGAAGTAGCGACATGTGCTCATGGACTTATATTTCGACTAGCACTATAAATATAAGAAAGTAGGATAATATATTGGTCCCCCATTTTATATAGTGACCCAAATATCCGTAAACATGCCTTTTCTGCGGACCTTAGACGGAGATAATAAATTACAAAGCAGAGTTCTCAAAAACCCACCCGTCACTACTTCCTTATGTTTTAACTGGGAAGAAGTGGCGCAATAAACTCCCCAGTAACACATCTGTGAATTTATTTTGAAAAACATAAACGTAGAAGTTCCAACATTTATTTGTTTGCAGGTCCCTATTCGCACCTGTTCCACAATGTTCACGAACAACACTACGTCTTCCACGCCATCTCCTATGCCGCCCAGTACGGTGCCTACTCCGGTACCCACTACACCAACGCAAACATCTGGAGCCTTGCCTACGTCACTATCATTTGCGCTGTTATGAAATACGTGCTATTTTATTAAACAATTGTGTATGATAGTAAATTATTAACAACACGTGGAACATGGCTATCTGCAATCTGTCGCCACGTTTAGGTACAGTCAAGTAAAACCTGTTCGCTAAATCAATGTTCAGAGTTGCTGCTATAATGATTGTTTGCTGCCGGCAATATATCTACAGTATTTGAAAGTTTTTGTTGTTACTTTAAAAAAAAAACATTTGTTAATTGTTATCTACTAGTAATTTTACTTTAATATTTTGTAATTTTTATACTGTAAATGTAACCACTGTGATAGTTGAGAAATGCATTTATGAGACTTGGAGATATTAGCATATTAGCGGTACCAAATCTACCTAATACATTTTATCAAAATCAAGTTTTTTTTTATCAAACTATTATATAAAAAATGCTTTGTTAGGAGAAACAAACGAGCGTGCAAAATTTCAACTCAATTGAACACAGGAAGGAGGAAGGGGGTCAAAATTAATTTACAAGTTTTGATTACAGACACCGTAACAGGTGTAACTAAATAAAGCATTTTTTTTTTAAACAAGAATTTGTAATAAAATTTGTCACGAGCTGCAAGCGTGTGTGCCAAATTTCAGCTCAATCGGACACTGGCAAGTGGGTCAAATTTAACTTGCATGTTTTTATTACAGACAGCGGAAAGGTGAAAGTAAATCAAATGTTGTAACTAAAAACAAGCTTAAACGGAATTTTATTTTTGAACAAGCTTTGAATAAAAAATTGCTTTTTCCCGAGATACCAAAATGTGTGTGCAAAAATTTAGTTCAATCCAATACCGGGCAGTGCGCCAAATTTTACTTGCAAGTATTGACTATAGTATGCTAGTATTATATTATCTGTGACTATAGACACCCGGACAGGTGAAAATAAAATAAAAGCTTGTCAACAAGCTTCTAAATTTAAAAAATATTTTATTTATAACAAGCTATTTGTTTCCCGTGACAATGTAATTTCTAATAGCTATAATCAGAAATTGCATTGTCACGAGAAACAAACATGTGAGCAAAATTTCAGCTCAATCGGACACTGGAAAGTGGGTCAAATTTTACTTGCAAGATTTGATTACAGACACCGGGACAGGTGAAACTAAATAAAAGCTTGTATAAATTACTCACCCATATGACTGCAATGAAATAAATAATTAAAATACAACACAATTTATACTATTTATCAGATCATGTCATATTAGTTATTTTATTTATTTATTTTATTTATTTAATCAGTAACACAAACATTTTATATAATTAAGTTGATGCCAACATAAACTCATTAGAGTTTTACCGTGCACCAAAAACATCGACTACATAATACAAACAAAAAATTATAACCACTTAAGTAGGTACTTAGGTAAAAAGTAACAACAAAAAGAATAAGACTACAGCGGGTATATGCGAAATAATTCTCTAATACTAACAAGCGCACATCAGTGACCACTCCGGCCTTCCATCCTTAAAACAAAAGTGGTGGAGAGTTTTTAAGTTGATACAGGTTGTTCCCAAAATAATAACTAGTGTTTTTATTCATTGTTAATTTTTAACTTTATTTGTGTTTTGATATTATAGTTAGGTATTATTTTTGTTTTTTATTGCTTTAAACTTCTTATTTATAAATAATTAAAAAACATATTTTTATTAGTGAATCTATGTATTTAACTTTTGTAGAAAATATTTCTTTAGTTTGTTTTTTATGTTTTTCTGAGTTATTTTATCCCTCAATGATGTAGGTAGATTATTAATAAGGTAAGGTATTATATATTTTAACGATCTCTTGCCGTGTAGATTTGTGTACTTTGGTAGTAACAGCTGAGCATTGATGACGCTACGAGTCCTAATTTCGTTACTATCTACGTTTTTTGATTTCTTTAGATTTTCATTAAAAAAATGTTCTTTTAACAGTGCAAATTTAGTTTGTTCATGTATAGGTATTATGTTACAGAATTTAAATAATTTGTGATAGTCATTTGTGTATTTCTTCTTAATTTTGTGAGGGACAATTGCTTTCAATATACGCAGTTGAATTGCGTAAATTTGATCAAGATGTGTCTTATATGTCCTACCATAGCTCGACAGGCCATAGGATATAGTTGATTCGACCAGGGCTTTGTAAAGCATTAATAGAGTTTGATATGGAATTTTGCATTTAATAATAGAGAATTTAGCTAGCATACATCTCAATTTATCACACACCCCGTTAATGTGCTCCTTCCAATTAAGCCGGCTGTCAATAGTAAGTCCTAGGTATGTTTGGCTATCTACGAGCTCTATGGAGTCACAACTGCAAGGGATGGCCAATTTACTGTTGCAATTATCATGCAAACACTCATGACAGTGAGCAGTTAGCTTAGGCATTAAAGAGCTTCTATTTTGACTGGAACTGATATACATTAATTTGGTCTTACTAGCGTTTAATACTAGTCCAGCGTCATGAGACCATTTAGTCAACGAGTCGAAGTCCTCTTGTAGTTGCCTTTGGGCATCACTAACACTCCGTCCAGCTGATATGAGGCAGGTGTCGTCGGCGAACTGATAGATCTCGCAATTTTTTATGACATTAACAAGACTATTTACATACGTGAGGTAGTGCAGCGGTCCAAGAACCGAGCCTTGCGCCGTTCCTTCCGTTACGATGACTGGTTCACTAGTCGCGTCACTGACCCTGACCATGTATTTTCTGCCATCAAGATAGTTTCCGCACCAATCGTGTAGTTTGCCTCTAATGCCGCTGTCATGAAGACACTCCAGTAACCGCTCTTGTCTGAGTGTATCAAATGCCTTGCTGTAATCTATAAATACTACTAAAACGTGCTTTTTTTTATCTAAATGATTATGAATACTATCTGTGAACGTTGATAACAGTTGTGAGGTATTCTTTTTTGGTTGAAATCCATATTGTTTGTCAGTTAGTATTTTATTATTTTCATAAAATTCTTGTATTTGTTTACAAATGTATTTTTCTATTATTTTATCAATGGTAGGCAAAATAGTAATAGGTCTGTAGTTATTGTAATCCAGCCTGCTTCCTTTTTTATGAATCGGTCTGACAATTCCGGTTTTAAGTGTCGATGGATACTTGCATGTTTGTATGCATAGATTGATTAGAGTAGAAATCACTGCAGTAATTGTCGTACACAACATTTTTATATCCATGGCTCTAATTCCATCTATTCCTGGGGCTTTATTATTATTCAAAGACATAATGATTTTTTTAACTGTGTTGGGATCCGCAGGTTTTATACGCATAGAAACGTTAGCTAGATTTGTGTAGTTTTTTTTATTTAACAATGATTTCGAGCACTTAGGAATAATTTGCTTCACGCTTTTATCGAATGTGTCCGCAAAATTATTAGCTATATCTGTAGACGTTAAGTTAGTTTTATTAAATGAATTGTGAATAGCCTCATCAATAGAAGGTTTTATTCTGCCTGTTAAACGATTAAGAATTTGCCACATTTGTCTTATATTGTTCTTATTTGATATAATTTCTGACTTTATATTATTGTTTTTAGTTTTATGTATTAAAATGTTTGCATAGTTTCTAGATTTATTATATTCTTGTTTTAGGACTACGTTATTAGAGTCTTTTATCCACTTCATAAATAATTTATCCCGATGTTCACAGGCTTTGATTATTTTTTTATTCATCCATTCATTTTTACTACGCGATGCGCTACATTTAACTTTGATTTTATATTCTGATTTTTTATAACATTCTTTGAACTGGGTATGCATGAAATTATATAGGATTATAGGGCATTCTATATCTTGTGTTTTTTCCCACTGGATTTCATCGAAACATTTCATAAGGTGTTGATTATTTATGCATGTCTTGTATTTAGGAACATCCTGTATTCGCGCGCCAGAACAAGCGAGCATCACAGCGCGATGGTCAGCCAGTGTAGTACCGAGTGACGCCGTAAATAGGTCTTGTGTACGGGATCGCGCATAAATATGATCAATACAGGATTTACTTATTTTTCCGTTAGATATTGCTATTCTAGTGTATTCAGTGATCCCGCACAAAAGGCCCATGCCACATAACATGTTATTGTATTTATGCCTTACAGGATTATCCGTTTTTATATCTATATTAGTATCTCCCAATAAGAATAATTCTGTGATTTTAGTGAAGTTTCGCAGTAAAGTTTGTAGTTCGTCAATAAATAGAATTTTACTAGAGCTTGGTGGTCGGTATACCGCACACAGGTTCGCAGTATAGTTCGAATTGGTGGTGACGGTACAGAATAAACTTTCAAAGTGTATAGTGTTAACTTTTATTATGCTACATTTATGTTTGTTATTCACATACATTATAATGCCACCACCCCTTCGGGACTTACGCAAGGCTGTGTACATTCGGTACCCGCTTAGTTGATACAGAACACTATTGTTTTCTAATATATTACTTTCTGTTAAAATTATGACATCAATACATTTTTTTGAACTAAGTATCATTTGTTCTAGTGCGCAGAAATTTTTGATTATAGATCTAATATTAATATGCATGCACAATAAGTTAAATTGATGATTAGGGGTACAGTTAACAAAATCGTTTACATTTAGACAGTTATTAATCTCATTAATATCAACAAAATAATTCGCCATTTTTATAAAGACATTTGTTTAATGCTTTGTTTCATATGTATTTATTATATTTATTGCGATGACATGCCGACTTACTGCTTGGTGATAGCCAGACTGTGTATATCCTTCATAGTGCGTAGGATACTAACCTTTCCACCATCTTCCCTGCGAGCTTTGACAAATCCTCTTTTAAACCACACGTGCTTGAAGTTTTGATTCACTTTTAGCTCCTGTTTGGCATGCCAGAATAGTTGCTTGTGATGTTTTGTCATAGCTTCTCTTATATACACGATATTTATGTTGTTTCTTTCACTAGGTAGAACATCGGAAACAGTTGGCTTGACACTTTTGGCGGCAGTAATCCAGTTTTCTTGAATGTCTTCGTCTTTGAGCTCCACTAGTATGTTGGCCGACTGCTCCTTCCATCCATGGAGTCTTCGTGCACTTTTAATGTCTTCTTTGGGCTGATTCAGTTTAAGTGCAATATTATCCACCAGAAGTCCGACATCTTCATTATTATGGTTAGGCACATTTGCGATCTCTACGTAATTTGCAAGCTTCTCTTGCTCTATTTCTTGCAGACGTTGTTCCAAGACACCTACACGGGTTTCCATGTTATTATTTTTATTTATTAGTTCCGCATTCTTGCGTTCGAGAGCCTTGATAGTCTGCTTGAAAGCTTCCATGGTCTCCATTGCTTCATCAAGTTTGTCGCTGTGGAACTGCAAGGCATCGCTTAGTTGTGACAATTCGCTTTTGATCGCTTTTTCAACCTCTTTAGTGATATTGCTTAACAAACTTTTTGCATTTATTTGCACTGGTGCATCGTCCTCTTCCTCGTCATCTTCAGGTATAACGATGGATGAGTTACGCCTCGGGGATTCCTGCTGGCATTCGTGGCATATCCACTCCAGACTAGGTGAAGCTTTTAATGCAGCGATCTGTTTATTCGTCAATCCGCTACATTTTGGATTTAAATGCACTATCCTCTCGCACTTACTGCACTCTAATCCCGGTAAAGTTTTGGTTATATTTTTTTTACATATATCGCACTTGGACATTTTTTTTATAGGTGAAGGGTATACGTATAATTTAGATAAGCGTCCACGCGTGCGTCACGTATAGTAGTCCGTCGATGACTGTTAATTTATATTTTTTGACGAGTTAATTTATTTATATATAGTTCCTATATATATTATTATAAAGATACTGATTAAAAAATGCTTTCAATGTGTATTAAAGTCTTTTATTTTTTTACCAGCGATTAATAAGGCGAAACTTGACATTTCGTTAACTATCTACTATAATATTAGTTATGACAACGTTTAGGTTGTGTGCAGGCTTCAGTGGTCAAAATCATTGTCCTATACACTCGTAGGTATTCTGAAAGTGTGTATTTGTATTCTTCGGCGTTTACAGATTTTAAAAATCTGTTTCAATAAATTTACCTACCTTAGAGCTTACTCTTTATTTCTTAGAGGTATTCAATTTACATTTCTAGTAAAGTTATATTTCGCATTAGGTACCTATTGGGAATTTGACATATCAAATCTTATGCTATAGTATATTACTGCAGCGGCCACCAAAAGAGGCATTGATGGACGAACGTGTAAATGTGGGCCGAGGCGAAGCCGAGGCACACATACGTAAGTCCATCAATGCCTAGTTGTGGCCAAGGCTTGTATAGTGCTTTTCTCAAATAATGCGCGGAAATTAAAAATAAGTAGTACCTAGAACTCATTTTGTCAAATACAATTATTACTTTTCTAAATCAATGACGAACAACGAACAACAATAATGAATCCCGCGTTAGGCTTAGCACGCACTGCGACTTTTATTCGCGTGATTTTTATTCGTCCATTCTGCGGCCTATGGAATTGTATGAAGCCGCACGCGTTGCGGTAAAAAAATCACGCGGGCATAATACTAAATACAAAACATATACAAAAATTCGCGCAAATAAAAATCGCAGTGCCTGCTAAGCCTAAGCCTTAAGTGTTCATTTGTTTTTTTTTTCCAGTAAACAGCTTTCTATTTGCAAGCCAGTTCGAAATTTAAATAAGACCTTTGATAAGTTACCTCCTTGGTTGCCATGATTCGGAGTAAAAGATCGTTCCTTTTTTAAATTACACGACAGATATGAGTTTACTATGGAATTTATTTGGCCGCTACACACGACAGATATGGATTTTCATACAAATTTTGCCGGCCGCTGCGCGCATGTATTTGGCCAGTACAGCAATTGCCATTTATCTCGAAGAAGGTTGTCAAAATAATGCTCATATTTCCAAGCATGTTTGAGAAAAAACAATTAAACATACTACACAATTAATATTCCTCAGTGGTCACGAGATATGACGCATTTTTACGTCCATTGGTACAAGTTTTAAGGCTTACACTAGGCCTTGACCGGCTTCACCAGTTTTGTTGGACCCCTACTGTGTGTTTACTTTTTATCAAGTCTACGAGCTGTATCTTTTATACGCGACGCCAATTATTATAGCGAGCCCCAAAGCCAGCAGCGCCCATTTCAGCTTCGAACTGGAACAGAAAACTATATTTAATATTGTTAAAGCACAATTTAAGTTGAAATTTGGTTAAATTAACCAGTTTAATAAAGTAAGTATTAACATTTACAACAATTCAAAATTTTGGAAAAAGAAGACACACAAACATTATTAAAATTTCATTTAACTCTACATCTCTAATACAACATCTCAATATACCAAAAAATACATATATGAATTCAATAATAACTACGTAATAAAGTATTTCAATATGTGCATTACAATACTTTTTCGTTAAGAAAATAGTGAGTCGAACTAATCAGGTTGCAACAAATTAGAAAGCTAAGTTCACAGTGACAATTTGTTGCGACCCGCTGGCTTATTACGTATCTTTTGCAAGAGCAAAACGATAGCGATCAAACGCTTTATGTCATAAAAGTCGGCCTTACCTGCAGTGTAGGTATGGTAGGTCCTACACAATCGTTTGCCAATTGCTCGCTGATTGTCAAATGCACTTATTAAAAAAAAACCGCCAATAACTCTAAAATTTTTGTATTGAAGAGCAATTATTGCGCAAAAATCGCTATCGTTTTGCTCTTGCAAAAGATACGTAATAAGCCGGCCGGTTGGTCGAGGGGCGGGGCTAGGCGGACAACGATGACTCACTATTTTCTTAACGCGAATAAGGTTTAGGATATTCTCAATTTGTAACACTAATAAGACACTGAATTAATTATTAGTCCCTCGGCTAGTTGACAGAAAAATAATGAAGAGAATTAGAATTACCTATGTTAAATTAGGTTTCTACAGGCTAAATACTTAGTCTATTTCTAAGGAGCGGTTTCTGAATTGGTTATTAGGTCTTTAATGGCAAAATTTATCAGGATTTCCATTCTGAAATCGGAGTTAAGAGAAATACAATAATTAAATCTAATTACTGGCTGGCGCTCGCAGGCGGAGGGGGGCGCGGCGGCGGCGGCTTCCGTCGCCTTCAAACATAAATAAACTTAACATTATATAAATCTTCAAGCTCGCACTCCTAGTTTCCGAGGAGGTATAGAAAGAAATGAGAAAGCAAGCAAGTATTTCACCAAGTTCTTATACTTGAATTTGAAACATAAATATACATAATTGTTAAATTCCTGTTACGTATTACAGACAACCATAGTCATAGCAAATCACGGCCCTCATGTTTTTTTTTGGGAAGGATGTAATTGGCTTGAAATATGAGAAAAGACTAAGGACTGCGCCTTTGTTACTCGAAGGTCCTTCGTGCTTCATATTTATGATATTCTTGCTATGACAAAGCTAGTTTTTATTGAACATATATGGACTTAAGATGCTGTTATATTTTACTGCCTAAACTTTAACAGCCATGTCCCATGTCTTAACCAAAGCAAAGGGTTACACGAATATGCAATCGTCGCGTTCGGGTTCGCCGAACAAAATGAAAGCGAAATTTTCAATTTAATTAGGACACTGCCTTAGGATTCTAAGGCAAGGTTGTTCATAAAACAACTATATTTTTTTTTTAATTGTATTCTAAAAGTATGTCTTCAACAGTAACGGGGACTATTCTTAGGGCCGATTTTGCAATTTGAATAAAAATTGCAATTTGACATCTTTTGAATGGAAAATGTGTCAAATCAAATTTTGTTGTATTAAAGATAATCTATCAATTGAAAAATTGGCGCTTAGTCAATTAGATAGAAAGAAATATCAAATTATTTTAATTTAAAAAAAAAAACAAAAAAATAACCTGATATCACAACCGATGCACTCACGGTGGTATTTTGAGCTGTAGAAATAAAAAAAGAAGTTAAAATACTATTTTCAACACTTACTACACACTACTTATGAACTACTGATGCTGTCAAATTACTTATTTTCTTTATTGTTGTTCATTTGAGATATTTAGACAAGTATCAATATCTGATAAGAATTTCTTTGAACCTATTTGACTAGATTCCGATCGCCCGTTACTTTTGGAAGAGAAAAGCGGGCTATTATTAACAACCTTGCCTAAGAATAATCAAGCAAGGTTGTTATCCTTACCCCCAGTTTCTCAATTAAGAATTGGCAGTTGAGCACCTACTTGTTAAACTCTACTTCAGTGTGAAATCCTGTCAAACTATGATGCTCCAGCAGGGTTTGACACGTTCTTAACTACAAATTCGCAATTCAGAAACCGGATGTAAGTATACTAATAAAAGCGACAATTGCGCAAACATGCAAACGTCGCGTTCATTTTGTTCGGCGAACCCGAACGTTCGTATTTTAGTTTCTACTGTAAAATTAAAACGCTGTGATTGCTGTATATGCATTTATAATAGTTGTAGGTATTAACGGTACCGAACCTACCAAATACATTTAAATAGAAAGAATTACCCATTACAAAAACAATAAAAATACAAGAAGGTACTACTATTACATTTACTTTACTATTTTATTGCATCATGTCAAATTATTTATTTGTTGTACAAAAAATATTGTAAGTATATCGTATTCGTATCACCAAAGAAACTTATCAGTAAGTATATTTAAGGTTTCCAAAGTCGACGGCACGAACTATTTTGTGCGCGGGGTTAAAATGAATGTTCGCGTACGAATTAGCACTTGCAAATTTGTAGCGAAATCGATGATGATTTAGGACGGAAACGAGCGCGCGAAATTTTATAAACAGACCTTTGGAAGTCTAGATATCAAGAAAAAACGACTAAATGTATCTGCTCAAAATAAAATTATTTGCATTGTTGAACTACTAATCTATCCCTGTATTGTGGCTGTTTTGCAATTTTCCTTCTTCATACGGTATTCTTATATTTTCGCCCAAAGATGCGTTAAAATTAGTGTTGAAAATTGGAACTTTCGACGGTATTAACTTTCATATATTATTTTTTTATACGTTTTTGTTTTTTTGAACGTAGGTACATTGTCAAGCAGTGGAGTAATCGCCAGACTACGTTTGTATGGAAGAATGATCGCCTAGTGTAACCTTAAGTTCCTTTAACAGAATGTTTTAAAAATAACTGATTACAAAATGCTTTTACTGCAAAATTAGTTATTATTTTTTACCAGCGACAGTATGATATTGCCGAAACTTGACTTTTTGCGTACTACTATTTAAATTTTATATCCCAATAATGCGAATAAATGTAAAGGAAATATAATTTTAATATACCTTACATTTATACAAGCAGATTAAAAAAATATGTTTACCGCCGAAGAATATAAATACACACTTTCATAATACGAGTATATAGGACAACGATTTTGACCACTAAAGCATGCATAGGTACAACTAACTCTAAATATTTTTAAATATTAAATAAAACAGTTGCATATTATTATTTCAAAACTAATTCATTTTAAATAAATTTTATTAAGGCGCAGATACCCGTGAGTAGCTGATTTTAAAATGAGAATCAGGTCTAAACGGCTAGTCGTAATTTTTCGTAAAAAAATATATGCTACATTAAAACCATTTTCTTAATAATTAGATCTAAGAAAATTTTGAGTTTAATTCGTATAACATGGTGTAGGTAATTAATTTGTATAGTTATGTCTAAAACGAACAAAAACACGACAATCGAACCAAATCCGCTGGGCGTATTTAAATGAAACCGACACCACCTCAAAGACAATTTAATTATCTACATATTGATCTGATAATTTTTTTTATAAAGTCATAGAATACCAAGAAAAGTACAAAAAACTATCTACTAAATTTTGGGTCGCACAGGTGTGAAACGAGTGTGCGTTTTGTTGCATCAAGGTCGTTGGCGTTAGTTGTCGTCTTAAGTAAATAGAGTGGAGACTTAGGCTAAAAACAATTAAACATACTACATAATGGATATTCTTCAGTGCTCACGAGAAGTAACACATTTTCTCGTCTCCTGGTACACAGTTAAGTTTAGGCATTGTCTGGGTAGACCAGTTTTGTGGGACCCCTACTGTGTGTTAACTTATTATCAAGTCTACGAGTTGTATCTTTTATATGCAATGCCTATGATTATAGCGAGCCCCAAAGCAAGCAGCGCCCATTTCAGCTTCGAACTAAAACAGAATTTAAAAGTGGGTTGAATTATCTAGGTTAATTAAGAATTAACATTTACAACAATTCTAAATATTGGAATATGGAGACAAACTATTGGCAAAAGTAGACAAAATATTTTTTTTAACTCACTGTCGAACAGAATGTTAACATTTCTACAACTAAAACAACGACTCAATAAACCAGCAGTCTTATTGCGTAAAAAAATCGACAAGGCAAAGGGCAAATAGAATGAAAAATTGATCAATCACATAGACGGGAATCCACATCGCGTCTTTCGCATGTGTCTCGCATGTGCCTTGCGAATTCATTAAGAATACGGCTGCGGGATAATACTACCAACTTTCGAATCCCTTCGTCATTCCTCGGCAGGAAGACAGTTTTTTTTTGAAGTGAAATGACTAAAATTACGTGTACTCTCTACATGCTAAATAGTCGATGGCTAAGGAGCGGTTTCCGAATTGATTTTTTGGACTAACTTAAGGCCAAATTTTAACAGGTATTCAGGCAAAAAAGCGTTTGCAAATACTCAACTTCAAAATCTTTAGCTTTATCTTTACTTTATCTCTGGATAGGGAATAAGAGAAATACTTAATCTAATTTCTAGAAAATTCAATCTTATTACTAGTTTTCAGGCGGAGGCGAGGGCGTAGGAGAGGGCGGCGGCGTTGTACGGCGCGGCCGCTTACTAACTCCGCTTTAAACATGAATAAATTCAACATTATATAAATCTTCAAGCTCGCACTCCTACAGGATCCGCGGGGAGATTTAAAATAAATCAGTTTAAAAGATAACTGGCACTTAATATACCACCTGTTGGTACTATGTATTTTATTAGGCATTTCTACCAGGTATTCATAATAATTAGTAACAACAAATAAAATACCTGTGGTTAATATGTACATAACTCCAGCTTCCTCATAAGTGTTAGAATAATTCTATCTATGCCAATATTTAAGGCATAATAGCAGCAATCAAAGTACCGAGTCTTAATTTAGCTGCCATAAAAACTTCGTTAATATGAGTCGTTTAGTATGTGTCAGCTGGAGTGACGTCACCCCAGCTTCCTCATTCAATACAGCCAAACCAGTGAGGTTAGGCTTCAGGACTATAGTCAGAAAAATAAGGCATAATAGCTGCACATGGAAGGAAAGAACTGAACGATAATACGTAAAAAGTGTTGAAACTACGATCAAAAAGCGTCTACATACAGTAAGCTGGAGTGACGTCACCCCAGCTGCAATGCCATATCTTCCGAACAAAAGAAGTTATGATTATGTATTATAGCTACAAAATTAAGGAATAATAGCTGCCATTGGCAGCAAAATTTTCAAACGTCTGGTCAAAATACTCTTTAAGTTATTAAACCGACAAGTATGTGTAAGCTGGAGTGACGACACCCTAGCTGCTCGTGTCATATCTTCCGAACAAAAGAAGATATCATTATGCATTATAGCTTAAATCATAAGAAATAATAGCTGCCACAAGCAGCAAAATTTTCAAATCTCTAGTTCTTGTAGTTTCCACGTAGTAAACAAAAAATAGTTTTCGCGCCAAAAAGATAAAATTATTATTTTGGATGAGGTACGGAGCGGCGTTGCCGTTCCGTGCGCTAAATTATCACTTTGAAGTAGTTTAAACTAGGTTATAGACTGGGAGCCGACTACAAACTTTAATCGTAAGTACTATGTATGTGTTCAGGTTTTTTATAGTCATATTGTTTGTTTAAACATAGGATGAAAGAAAATTAAAAAATCTAAGTGTAACAATTTCGTATATTTTTGTCATAAATCACATTTTTGGTACAGTCTTTGAAATCAGATAAAATATGATTAGTATTGTTATGGTCGCGAAATCATATTAGATCAAGACAATGACAAGAGAACCAATGTTTGACCTGTAAATTGCAAAAAAAGTAACAACATTTTAATTTCGCGGGCTAACTTTTCGCATCCACCTTAACCGAATTACAGAGAGCAAATCACATAAAAAAACAATAATAGTAGTTCTCTCGTCGTCTACAGTTGATAAAATCCACTTTTTAATATTACATTCATATTAGTGATGATACCGGGGCGATTCTATGGGGATGATGATGAAATAAAACCGACCACCGCGAATGTCCGTTGAACACTGATTTATTGATTTAATGTACTTACACAAATTAGCTTAGTGATAGGTACGAAATGCTGAGTGCACAGAATGCACGGCGCGTGAGTATGAAAAATAATGTGCGGTTCCGTACATCCTGCCCGCAATCAGACAACTGATATGATTGATTAACAGAAAATTAAATTAAGAGACAAGTAAAATAGTAAAATAAAATGATATAGATTGCTAATGATACAAATGTGAAAATACTAACTAAACGACTATTCTACGGTACACATGGGCGAGGTAGCCCTGTCTACACCACTGATTGTGAACACTTCACTACACTTTTGCACTGATGATCCACGCGATGCCGGTGCGACCGCCACAGGCCCCACCCCGAGAGCCTCTTGGCCCTGGGGGGCCGGCGACGCTGATGCCCTGCCCGTACTTCGTTGGCTTTTGATGAGGTACACGACGACGCCACCCAAGATGATTACCGAAGCTACACTGATGTACAACACAGTGTAGTGATGAATGTCGTGAATGCTCAGATCTGTAGATGACTGTTCCTTAACCTCGTCAATCTGAGCCCTTAATTTATTCCAAATGAGATGATGATCTTCAGCTTCACTGAAGTTCTCTGGCGCAGACGTTTTCATGATTTTGTTTAGTACGAACACCTCTGGGACTTCGATGTGATGATGAATATTCACGTGATTGATGAAATTGTTATGGGCATAGATACTGAAGGTCTCTCCTTTCAATGTGCAACCTTGACCTAGGGTAATAATCCCGTTGCCGACAAGGTTCACCATTGTGATTCCGTTGGCGCAAATAATGCGAGTTTGGCATTCCGAGCAACATGTGTACAACCAGCTGTTCGGCCTGTGTAATTTGATCCATTGCTCGTCACATGATGATTTTACGGAGTGGCATAGTTGCTTTTTATTGAATAATTTGATTTCGCAAATTGATTGTTTCATGTTTAGATTGTAGATGGGCATGTTTAATGAACATAACAAGATATCGTTAGGAACATGAGTACATGATTGAAGGTCTGCTTCTGATAGGAGAAATGCTGTATCCTTGCGCAAATTGTAGGCTATGAGCGGTACTGATGGAATGAGATGATAATATTGTTGTCCTCTCTTTTGCGAAATTGATATGATTTTGTTCAACTCAAACAGTTCGTTACTTATGAGTGGAACCTTGATCTCAATGATTAAGTAGTTAGAGAAGACTCTAGCCGAAACCTTTAGTAACCGGTACAAATCCTTGACATTCCTTAAGTCCACAGGTATCGTAAGTTTACCATTCAGTCGACTGGAGATAGTGCTCAGCTGATACGATAACTGCTCCGGTGACAGCAAATGGCTGTCAATGCGCCCGTGTGAAATATCTGTTACGGTTCCGATTAGCGTTTGCTGAATCCAACGAATATTTGTGAGAATTATTGATGCTGCTAGTGCCGATGAGGTAATGTAAAGACTATCTTCGTTTGCGAGACGTACCTTATTCACCTCAGATGATATATGTTGTAGATGTTACTTGATAAATGAAAATTGTTTATTCATGATATCCTCGTTACGGCGTACGATGTTGAACTCAGATTCTAAGATGCTTGTTTGATTTTTTATAAGTTTCTGTAGATGTGCTTCATTATGACTGATCTGTTCGATGTCACCCTTATATTTTTCAGCAAACCTTTCGTCTAGTACACCGAATAACGAGTTGGCAATATAACCCACGCCGTCCACTAGGCCTCTCTTTAGCCTCTTTGGACTTTGATATTTAAGTAACATATCATAATGTTCAATGTCACTTATTTCGTGCTCTAATTGATGAATGATACTCTGATATTGTTTATTTGCCTGAGTTATGCATAATGACTTGATATGATTGACGTAACTCTTGATCTCGGCTAACCCTTTCCAGTATGTCGTCATATTGTAGTAGACAACTAGACGCCATTCGTCCTGGATGTACTGAAGATTGGATATTCTATCGAAGTAAATAGCTTGATTCTGATCTAATGACGTCAGATTATACGATTCTTGATTGGGTATATTTTCCGCTGAAGTCGATGATAATAACATGAAAAATAGTAATATGAAGCTAGTGAATAGATTCTTCAATGAAACGTTGTTGCGAGGAAGTCGCTTTCTCTTGCTTCGCTCATCTGATTTGTTTTGATGGTTGACTTTTTCATCCTGACTTGTATCCTCGTTTACTGGTAACAACACAAGTCTGGTGACTGGACGTTGAATGATATTATTTTTGGTTTTTAAGCTGACTACCCTTACATAGCCATCTCTCCCAGGATGAACTGCTTGAATACGTCCTAGCGCCCACTTGCCGGGTGGCAAGTTTTCGTCCTTGATAAGAACGACATCGTCCACTTCGAAGTTCCTACTTGGCTTACGCCATTTTGATCTAGCCTGCAGTTGCTGTAAATATTCGCTTGACCACCTTTTCCAAAGGTGTTTGTTCATTGATTGAATGAGTTGCCACCTAGTTGACTGGTTTATGTGATCTGGATCAGTCTGTGGTCTAGATAGAAGCGGGCCGCCGATCAAGAAATGACCTGGCGTAAGAACGTCGTCTTCAGGGCTCTCTGTCAACTGACAGAGGGGCCTTGAGTTCAGACATGCCTCGATTTGAAATAGAAGTGTAGTAAATTCCTCGTAAGTGAGTTTCTGATCTCCGATGATGCGTTTCAGATGATATTTGAGGCTTTTCACCGCAGCCTCCCAAAGACCGCCTGCACTTGGCCATGCAGGAGCGTTGAAGTGCCACTTTATGTTCATGTCATTGATGTTATTGAAGAAATCGGTGTTGATTGTGGCTATGATGTCTTGATATTCCTTCTTTATGATACGGTTGGCACCTACGAAATTTGTGCCATTATCACTGTAAACGTGACTTGGTGTTCCCTGATACTGATGCGTTGTATCGTTGACGCTGCAACCCTAATCGCTGAACAGCGTTTTCCGATATTAATGATATTTGTGATCCCTGGTCTAGAAGTGCCCTAAGGAACACGTAGCTGCCGTCGTGGAACACTTGACTTTGATTGACAGCGTGGTCAACAATAACTCTTCGTCCTCCCCTGCGACATGATTAACGTTAGGGTGGTTATTTGGCGATTTTGATGATGAGACACAACACGCTTCATGGAGTATTGTGTGATGATCTCCTTGACAGGTTTTGCAACGTTTCGTTGAAGTGCATTGATTTCCGTCGTGACTGAATAAACAATTTCGACATATATTTGATTTCGTCACCAATTTCAATTGTACATCTGATGTCATTTTCATAAATTTTTGGCATGATAGCAAATTGCGAGCATGATTTGAATTGCATACAGTGCATTTCGATGTTTGCGTAATGATGGCCTGATAATTTTTGTTAGCGAAACCTTTATTATAGTTTTGCTTATTATGCGATTGATTTGGGTTCCTTTTGCTTGATGATGAGGGTTCCTTAGTAGTTTTAATGGGTTCAAGAGCAGTAAATTTACTCTCGAGATAAGACATTAATTCCTCCAGCTTTGGTAGGTCACGAGGATTCCTGCGTGCTTCTTTGTACCCAGCATATGTTTCTGGGTCCAGTTTTTTGCAGAGCAAGTGAACCAACAACGGATCCCATGTATTCGTATCAGCACCGAGATTGTGTATCGCGTGAATACATTCGGTTGAGGTATCGTATAAACCTTTGATGTCTAATGATGTTTGCCTTTGGATGTTGGGTTGATTAAGGAAGATTTCGATGTGATTGGTAAAAAGAAGTTGAGTATTATTGTACCGATGTAGTAAGATATCCCACGCTGCATCGTAGTTATCTGATGATATATGGAGATGATGAATAATACGCTCTGCCTCCCCCTTAAGTTTTCCCTTAAGATGCTGCATCTTCTGAGCTTTCGTGATCGAATTGTTGTTATGAATTGTCTCGGTGAACAAGTCATAAAATGTTGGCCATTGTGTGTAGTTCCCGCTAAATGACGGTATATCAATGTGCGGGGTTGATCTCTCTAAATGAGATGTTGAGGAGATCTTCTTATTAAGCTCTCTTTTGATGTTTTTGTAGACCAATTCATGATTGTTAAACTCCTCGTCGTATGATAAGTCACCTCCAGCTAGGATATGATCGATTTGCAAATGTTGCGTATCTATCATTGTCCACTTTACTTGGATGTTTTTGAGCTCATCCTCAAGTTCCCATTTGTCCGATATCTGATCAATCTTGATACCTTTGACCAGCCGAGTAAATGCCCTAAAGTTCGTGCGTTGCAGCGATATTAGTTCGTCTAACTTGCCATCAGGTTGAGTTGATTTGTTTGATTTGCCGTAAGACGAAATGAGATTCCGTACAAATTGATAATGATCTTTGCCCTTTTGATACGTGTTGTCGAGGAAATAGTCGACCGCCGCATCTTTATGCTCCGATATTTGCTTATGATTTTGTTCGAACTCTCCCCAGAGGTCGTCTATCGCGTCTAAACGTTTCCTGAGGTATTCCGTAGTTTTGCGAGAATCCGAGTCCTTGCTAAAGTTGACCTTGATGGTAGTAAAATTGGCGATGATTTCCGATTGACGGGCAATAAGATCTTCCATGATGTAGGTAGGTAAAAGGAACAGTCTTACTTGGAAATATGATGATCCACGTGATGACGATGCTGACTGCGGACGCTGAACCCTTGCGCCACCCGATGATGTGCTCCAGGGAGCCTGATGATGATGATGGTGATATCACGCCGTGATTTCCTTACCACGACCGTGCTGTTGACCTAAGCTCAAGTCAAGTGTAACTCAAGTATAGGATGAGAGAGTGAAAAAAAGAGTTTCTCACTGGTTTGATCACAGAACCACGTTCGCGAGAGATTGCCACTGAGCTGTGCGCGCGCTAGCTCAAAGTACCGCGACGAGGTCCTGATGCTAATCTCGAAGGACCAAAATAAATGTAGGGGATCCCTGCACTTAGTGATGATACCGGGGCGATTCTATGGGGATGATGATGAAATAAAACCGACCACCGCGAATGTCCGTTGAACACTGATTTATTGATTTAATGTACTTACACAAATTAGCTTAGTGATAGGTACGAAATGCTGAGTGCACAGAATGCACGGCGCGTGAGTATGAAAAATAATGTGCGGTTCCGTACAGTTCCATTAAAGTTCAGTCGGCTCTCAAAATATATCTTCAATAAATAATATTTTGAGCGCGATTTAAAATGACTTCTAATAGAATGCCAGCTAAGTGCAAACTTGGTTGCAATAATGTAGCGCACGAAACGGCAAAGCCGCTCCGTACCTCCTCCGAAGTAATAATTTGATCTTTTCCGCGCGGAAACTAGTTTTTGTTTACTACGTGGAAACTACAAGGACTAGAGATGTGAAAATTTTGCTGCCTGTGGCAGCTATTATTCCTTAATTTTTGAGCTATAATACATATTCATAAGAATAAAGAAGATATGACACACACAAAACGTGTGTGTAAGCTGGGGTGACGTCACTCCAGCTTACACACACGTTTTTTGGTCGTAGTTTCAACACTTTTTAAGTATTATCGTTCAGTTCTTTCCTTCCACGTGCAGATATAATGCCTTATTTTTTTATCTACAGTCCAAAACCCTAACCTCACTCGATTGCCCGTATTGAACGAGGAAGCTGGGGTGACGTCACTCCAGCTGACACATACTAAACGACTCATATTAACGAAGTTTTTATGGCAGCTAAATTAAGACTCCGTACTTTGATTGCTGCTATTATGCCTTAAATATTGGCATAGATAGAATTATCCTAACACTTATGAGGAAGCTGGAGTTATGCACATGTGGTTAATACCAGTTTAGTTTGTTAAGAGCGACAGTTTGCAATGAAAAGCAGTGGCAAACTATAATGATACAATGCACCAACATTGGTGCATTGTATCATTATAGTTTCGGCGGGGGTTAATACATATTAACCCCCGCCGGAAAAATAGGGGTGTTATAAGTTTGAAGTGAGTATTTGTGTATGTATCTGTCCGTGGCATCACAGCTCCTAAACGGATGAACCGATTTTGATTTAAGTTATTTTGTTTGAAAGATGACTTTGTCGAGTGTTCTTAGCTATGTTCGATGGAAATCGGTTCCGCCGTTCAAAAGTTATGCGCATTTTACTCTTTGAATCGGGGTATTTTCGCAAGATATCTTGTTATAATTACGTGTTTTGATGGATTGTCAATCGAAGTTTAGCTACTACTAGATAAATTATGTAGTTTAAAAAGCATGGGTTTATTAAGAGACTGGGGTTTTTAATTTTATTTTTAATATTTTTGGGTTAATATTAGCTTCCGTGGTAGGTTTAACATATTGTTGATAAACCAAGCACATCTATACCTATTCTAACTCTAAAAATCTTTAATTGCAGAGCCTAGTTTAGTAGTTAAGATGATGTTATATTTTACAGCTTCAAACCAAAGTGGGTCTCGCTAATATGCTATCGTTGCGTTCGGGTTCGCCGAATAAAATGAACGCGACGTTGCCGACGTTCGCATGTTTGTGCGACGTTTGCGGACGCTTTGGATTAGAACACAGCCTTAGGATTCTAAGGCAAAGTTGTTAATAAGGTCTCTCTTATACAATCTGTTAATAATTGTGTTCTGACTTTATATGTCTTCCAACAGTAACGAGGATTCATCATATAACTAACCCCTTACCCCAAATAAATAGATATAAATCTCTATTTTATTTGATATTGATATAATCAGCATTAGCATAAAAAAGAAAATTATAACCTGGTACCACAAGCGCACTCACGGCGGTGTTTTGCACTGCAGAAATAAAAAAAAATGTTAAAACTCCATTTTACAACACTTTTACACATCACTAATGAACTACTAATTCTAAGTAGCAGCCTTATTGCGCAAGTGAATTCGGCAAGGCAAAGGGTATGACCGACATCAATCAACCAATTACATAGACGGCAATCCACATCGCGTATTTCATCTCGCATTGGATTGGTCAATTGATGGCGGTCAAAACCTTTGCCTTGCCGAATTCACTTGCGCAATTTGGCAGCTGGTTTTATATATCATTTGAGATATTTTGGTAAATATTAATATTAGAGATTTCTATCTATTTGGGATAAGAGGTAACTTTTAAATCGATGGATATGTTTTATTTGGCAATAAACAAAAGAGGTGAGATAGTGGTCAAGCGCGAGCCTAACTACAGTAAAAAAATGCAGTGTTTATTCCTTTAGACAAAATCGGTCCTGAAAATGATGACTCGCCAGTACAGTTGGCAGGCATATTCTCACAGAATACATAGCCAATTTCTAAAAGTGGGGTCCTATTCAAAGCGGCAGTCGCGTAAACATAAGAACGTCGCGTTCATTTTGTTCGGCGAAACCGAACGCGTTGTCGTGTTTGCCGAACAAATGAGCGACATGAACGCAACATTGCATATTTGTGCGACGCTTCGCTTTATTTAGGACATTTGGGTAGGAGCTGTAAAAAGATAACAGCATCTTTGCAAAAGCTTGGATGTGATTGGTTCATCAAGGACCTTCGAGTGACATTGGCACACTCCTCAGTCATTTCTCATACTCCAAGCCAAATGCGCTTGCAACCATACCATACATTATACGAGGGCCGTGATTTGCTTTGGTTTGTTGTGACATACGTAACAGGAATGTAGCAAATATATCTAATTGCGTTTCAAATTCAATTTCCTTGGTGGATAGAACATGAGTATTAATACAATATTCTACATTAGGTTTGGTAAACCAGTGAGATTTGTTGTTCCGTAACAACAAATCTCACTGGTTTACCTGCTGGCTACCTTCCTGGCGTAATATTTTATTAAACAAAAAACGTTGTGATTTGTTGTCACAACAATGAGTTGCGAAAAATGCATTTGCGTTGAGAAACTTTTCAAAATTAATATGACTAATTGTCAAGCACGCGTTGTCTGCTGTGATTGGTTGAATGAATTTTCAACAGCCAATCACAGTTCACAGCAGATAACCGGCGATCATTCGTCGATTACGTTATCAGCCCACTAATCGAGTTTTGAGAAACCTGGGTTTAAGTTTTTAAGTTCCTAATATCTGGCGACACGACCCAGTGCGAACTGTCTTGTCAAATTAATAAATGAATGTAAAATACATTTGTTTCATGTTTTATGTTATGTAAATACAATGCGATGTCCTTAAAGATCTTCCTTTGTAAACAATGTATTTTTCTGGCAAATAAACATTTTTGATATAATTTGGAAAAAAGTTCTCAAGAGTTGCTGCTATATTAGTATCGTTTTTGGTATTTTTTGTTTTTATTTAAAAAAACATCTGTAATTTAACGAAAAAATACTTGTAGTTTATACTTTCATATTTTCATATTCAATTTTTATACTGTTATTGTAAAACTTTGTAAGAGATGTATAAACATTTATAACAATTAAATTAACAGTACCAAACCTGCCAAAAAAAATAACATAAAAAAAATAGTTGCCCTTTAAAAAATAATAAAACAACAGGTTATTATTTAATTCTTTATTGCATCATGTCATATTATTTAAGAAAAATTGTAACAGTTGTATAAAAAAAATGTAAACAATTCATATCACAAAATAAACGTATCAGTAAGTATATTTAATTACCTATAACAGAATGTTTTAAAAATAACTGATTACAAAACGCTTTCACTGCTAAATGATTTATATTTTTTTACCAGCGACAGTTAAAGTAAGCGCTTGACTTTATGCTATCTACCATTTAAATTTGAAATCCCAATAATGCGAAAAAAAATTGTTACAGGCAATATTATTTTAATAACTTACTAACACCTCGAGGAAATATAGAGTGAGCTTAGCACACAGATTTAAAAAAATCTGTTTTAATAAATACACACTTTCATAATACAAGTGTATAGACAACGATTTTGACCACTGAAGCATGCATACAACTAAATCTAAACATTTTTAAACATTAAGTAAAAACATTTGCATATTATTATAACGAAAACAGTTCATTTTAAATAAATTTATATTAAATAGAGTGGAGACACAAGCGAACATACTACACAACGGATATTCTTCAGTGGTCACGAGAAGTGAAACATTTGCCCACAGACATAAATCTATAACTAGACAACGCAAGTCCCTCCATCTGTATCAAAACCAAGCGTGCCACTTTTTCACAAACAATTTTAAAACAAATTTACTTACCAATAAAAGAAAACATTTCCGCTACGTTATTTACAGCTCAATATGGCATTAAAAGGCATTTTTCTAGATTTCGGTAGATTTCCGGTGCTGATAATGCTAAATGAAAAGCTCAGATTACGATCATTGATCGTAACTTAAGTCCGTTTTTTGGCACGCGAAGTACATACAACCGCGCCATCTAGTTAGATTTATATCTGTGCATTTACCCGTCTACTGGTACATAGTTATGTTAGGCTTACACTAGGTCTTGACTGGGTTCACCAGTTTTGTTGGACCCCTACTGTGTGTTGGTTTGTGTCTATTCTACGAGCTGTATCTTTTATACGCGATACCAATGACAATAGCGATCCCCAAAGCTAGCAGCGCCCATTTCAGCTTCGAACTGGAAAAGAAAAGATTTTTTTAATATTTTTGATGCATAATTAAATTTGAAAGTGGATTAAATGATCTGTATTAATTTATGTGTCAACATTTACAATAATTCTAAATATTGGGCAAAGGAGACACAAAATATTGGAAAAAGGAGACACTACATATTTTTAGTAATCCACTATCAAACAGAATATTAAAATTTTATTTTACTTTACATCTATCTATACTAAGAAAAACGTCTCAATAAAACAAAACATACCTACATTTATAAGTTACTTAATAGCTAAATAGTATTACAATAGTTCTCCTGGATATTTTCAATGTTTTACACAAATAACCTTAATATTATTTTTACTTTCTACTACTCAGTAGGTACATACTAATAATATTCTTATTCTACGTGCAAGATACAACCAAATATTTTCTAACATCACGACGTACAGTGACGTACAGAAGAAAAAAATATTAATTGATATTAATAAACGTTGTCCATCGAATATTTAAGCTCTAAACACCGCGTGACAGGCGATGTATTTCTGTCAAAACATCTGAATACAAAACCCGATGTTACTAGCAACTTTTGAACCCTTACTAGCTAGGCTAGTTGAAACAGTTTTTTTTTTGATAAATTTGTAAAATTAGGTGTCCACAGGCTAAATAGTCGATGGCTAAGGCCTGGACTCCACCAAAGCGGAGATGTGCGGCGAAGTCCAAAGCGGAGACGAAAGATGTGTGAATAACGAAATTCTATTGGTTGTATAAAAAACATCTCCTCTCCGCTCGTCTCGTCTCCGCTTTGGTGGAGTCCGGGCCTAAGTGGCGGATTCTGAACTGGTTATTTGAAGTTTAGGTTGGGTCAACCCGTACTTTTATGCCAAATTTTTACAGGCTTTCAGTCAAAAGTAATTTGAAAAATGCTCAACTTCAAAAATCTTAATTCAGAGATTGGGGATAAGAGAAATACTTAATCTAATTTCTACAAAATTCAATCTTATTACTAGTTTTCAGGCGGAGCAGAGGGCGGCGGCGTTCTACGGCGCGGCCGCGTTCTACCTCGCCTACAAACACAAATAAACTCAACATTATATAAATCTTCAAGCTCGCACTCCTACAGGATCCGCAGTTCACGAGAACGTATAAAAAAGAAATCAGTTAAGATAACTGGTATTTATACCACGCCTTGGTAACAAGTATTTTAACAGGTATTTATACAGTAACAATAAATAAATACTTGTGGTATTCCAGTTTACACCAGTTAAATTTGTTAAGAGCAACAGTTTACAATGAGAAGTAGTGGCAAACTACTATGATCGAATGATTGTTGCATTCTTTCATCTTTTCAAACACAATTTTTTACCACTATTATCAGTTTCAACGTCAGTTTCACCAGATATAATAAAAAATAATAAAACAATAGTTGTTATCCAGGAAGAAGCTGCTTTTAGAATATTTGTTCCCTTCAACTAAGTAGTAAATTTTCAGGAAGTTGCTATTGCGCATAAAAGTAACGGTTTTCACACAATTGTAACAAATAAATAATTTCATATAGTAGGCCAACCCGATATCGCTTAGAGTTCTGCTTAAAAAAGACAATTGCAAGCGTGAAGAAACATACATAATAACCAACTAGCCGCAATATCTACTCTAAAAGTACCTTAGCTAAATAGTTTCTACTCAATATAATTATAATAAAATAAATTAAGAACCGTCCGTAACCGTCGTTGCATGGTGGACCGCGCGGTAAGCTTGAAAAAAGGAAGGAATATTAATTATATTATTGCAGTAAAAGGTGTTGAGGATGATTTTTAGGGTTCCGTACCCAAAGGGTAAAAACGGGACACTATTACTAAGACCCCGCGGTCCATCTGTCTGTCACCAGGCTGTATCTCATGAACCGTGATAGCTAGACAGTTGTAATTTTCACAGATGATGTATTTTTGTTGCTGCTATAACAACAAATACTAAAAAAAGAATAAAATGAATATTTAAGTAGGGCTCCCATACAACAAACGTGTTTTTTTTGCCGTTTTTGCGATAATGGTACGGAACCCTTCGTGCGCGAGTCCGACAGGCACTTGGCCGGTTTATTCTCACTATTCTAATTCTGTAAAATAATCATTTGAACTGCCTCGTTGATCAAGTGATCGCAAGCGCTACAGCTGAGCATGAGGGTCTGAGTTCGATTCCCAGGTGGGACAAAGTTGCTGCGGCGGATTCGCGGTGAGTGCTAACGCGTGCCCGTGTTCCTGCCATAAGCGGCACAGGAGGACACCGTGGAGTTTTAGTGGGTTAGAGTCCCACATAACTGCACTATCTCCCCGTGGTAGTGCAGTATGCATGAGCATTACTCCACGGAAAAAAAAAGGTGGGACAAAGTGTTCCATCTGGAATTTCTCAGTAGAAGCCCAGTCTGCGCACCGTTTCACAGCGTCGCTACGCATTCACGCACCGCTCAGCGGCCTAGCACATATCTGATGGAAACATTCACACCGTTCCACAGCCTCGCTACGCATCCTCGCACCACCCAGCTACCTCACACATCTCAGGTGGAAACGCATCTTTAAGTACGTCCAAATGTCAAAATCATATTCGCTACAATTATTTGTGTTAGGAATCTTAATCACTACACAGAACCCTGTACTATGAAAAGTTTTTTTTTTTTTTTTCTAATAAATTAAGTAAATAAAATAATACCTAGGTTCGATCGGCACAACTATAGTTGAAATTCTTCTCTCTATCCTAGGCGACGCACGACCTTTATAGCAAGATCTGTTTGATGACTTTCGGCTGTTACAAAATCAATTATTAATAAAAAACATAACATAAATACCATAAGTATGCACGACTACTTTTGTATTTAAAGCTTCTAAAATGAATAATCAATCTAACTAAACCCTTTTATGCATAAACTTTCTACAGCACAAAATACTAAAATTTAAACACTTTTTTGACTAGTTAATATTTTGCCATAAATACAACTATGAATAATTCATATACTTTATTGCAATACATGAGTGCAATTTGAACAAGCAGAACTCTAAGCAACGATTTCGGTCATAACATCATCATCAGCATTCCTACTGCATTTAAGATTATAATGTCAACCTTTTTTCGGCTATATTCGTTTTAAATCTTTCAAAACAGTAATTTGATACTAAATCTAACCTGGCTCTACTACCATCAAATCTTAGCCACGGCTTCTCATCGCTTGCAAAAGTGGCAACACTAGGGCCGGACTTATCACTACAATGACAAAATAGGAAAAAATCTAACATTCATCGGTAACTCGGCTACGAAACAAATTGTAGAGCTGAGAACTATTTTCTAATGCAGTGAAGAGCTGTCTTATGAATTAATTATCTCTGCAGTCCCCAACGTGGTCGATAGTGGTATCCACACAGACTGATTTCACGCAGGGCCATTATTCGTTACGACAAGACAACAAACAACGCATTTTCGTTAATGCAGGACAAAAATTGGTGATCCATTAGTTTTATATTCCATTTTTTTACGCACGACCATGATTGACGTAATTTAAACACCTTGAATTTCAAACGCAAATATATTTGTTACATTCCTGATATGTAATACAGGCAACATGTCATAGTAAATCATGGCCCTCATGTAGTGTTTGGAAAGATTACAAGCGCATTTGTCACTCCAATGTCCTTGATAAACAAATCACAATTCTATGCTATTCTCGCTCTATCAAAGCTAGTTTTTATTGCAAAGGTATATAGTTAAAATGCTGTTATCTTACAGCTCCTACCTCATTGCCTTACCAAAGTGAAGGGTTATGCAATAGTCGCGTTCTGGTTCGCCGAAGAAAATGAACGCGACGTTGCCGACTTTCGCATGTTTGCGCAACTGTCACTTAGGATATAGCTTTAGAATTTTGAGCCAAGGTTGTTAATAAGGCCGGCTTTTACAATTTGCTAATAATTTTATTCAGACAGAATATGTCTTCCGGGGATTCATAAGATTTAGTGCCGATATTTATTTTAGGCATAAAAATTTAAATTTGTCAGCTTTTATATAGAAAATTTGTCAAATCACCTCATTTATTTTTCAGAAAAAATTATCCATCGATTGAAAAATCGGCCCTTATACAAATAGAAAGTAAGAAATCTCTACTTATATTAACATTTATATTGATATTTATCTAAATATCTCAAATTAACAACAAAAAAGAAAATAAATAACCTGGTAGGATCAGTAGTGCACTCACGGTGGTATTTAGAACTGTAGAAATTGAAAAAAAAATTTTAAAATTATGTTGTAAAAAAAATAAAAGTACAATTCTAAATAAGTTTTGGTAACCAGTGAAGACAATCTACGGCTAACTTAAATAAACAATCTTAGATAAATTATTATTATATCCATAGCAACATTTAAATTCCATTGCTACCAAACATTACTTGGGATTTTTTTAGTAATTTGGTCACAAAATCAACTTTTGCAAAAAACTAAAGAAGTGTGCCACGAAGAACCAAAACGTGTGCAAAATTTTAACTCACTGGAACTTGAAAGTTTTGATAACAGACACCGAGAAAGTTGAAAGTAAATAAATGCTTCTAAAAAGAGCAATGAATGTAAATTGTGTAAGATCCTGAATTCAAATGAAGATTATTTTTGAAAAATTCTGAACTTCTGAAGAGGATGGTTGGTGTGGATTGTGTCACCAGTGTTGAGTTCAACACCTCACGAACACTACTAATTACCTAAATAAAAAATATACTAGCAATCTAAATGGAAAATACATTTGATTATTTCAATTATTATGTAACAAACTGTATTACTTATCATCTAGCTAATCTATGTTAACTTTTTACAAAATATTTACATCTAATTATTTCATATCACATGTATGATAATACAGTACAAAAATAACTTGTTAGTTTTACCTGCGTTATAAATAAATAGTATTTGAAATAAAGACAGACATTGCAGCAATGATATTACATACACACACAAATATACACCTTATTACAATAACAATGTGTCTAAAATACCTTAAAAACTAGATTTTAAGTTGTCCTTGCTATGCTAAAAAAATGAGGTAGAACTGAAACTAAAAAAAATACAAATAATCTGTCACCTTGATTTCCATACTCTGGGTTTCATTTTACAACTGCAAATAATTTATATTATTTTTATCTATCCTTTCCTTACTTTTACAGTATTTTATTTAAGTTGAAATTAAGTTATACATATTTCTTTCTTGTTTTCATTTTGTGAATCTACGGAGAGCCAATAGATTTGGAGATAATTTTATAATTGGCTATGTAAGGGACCGTTATGTTTTCTTTATGCTTTGTACTTACCAGCCTTGTCCTGGAGCTAGAGTTCCGACTTTATATTTCTTCAACATATCTCTGGAACAGAAGCAAAACAATGTAACAAAGTCTTTTTAGATGCCTTCTTGATTTAGATTTCTTTTTGGGAGGATTTTGCAAAAAAGTTCTAAAGGATAAAAAAAAAAAAACAAAACCTAATCCAATCCAGGTTCATAAATATAAAATACCAGGCTTTAAATTAAGAAATACTATTTTATAATATACTAGGTTTTAAAATATAACTAGGTATAAAATACTAGGATACAAAATGTTAAATACTAGGTTTGGGGATTTTTTTAATATTAGTAAAAACTGGAAAATTTTGAACAAAAGTAATTTGGTACCTTGCATCTGCACTGTGGCCAACGTCATCAAATGCAATTGTAGCATCTTGTCCTGCAGCCTCCAGTAATGGATCTTCACCGCCAGGATGCTGGGGACAACAATTATTATTAAATAACATGTTCTTAGATAGGGAGTTTTGTGTTACCCAATAACTGGGTTGTAGGTCAGACAGGAAGTTAGTCCATGTAAAATACTGATATTCAACGTCATCTGGTTAGACTGACCAAACTCAACATGGTTGGAAAAAGAGGATAGGATGATGAATATTCATTTCCTTGATGATATATTGGTGAAGTTGAATGGGTTTGGTTATTGAATGATATTTTATACACTTTGGAAATGTTACGTTTTTTAATCAAAATAATTATCATTGAATTTCTTAATTCTTGTAGTTATATTGAACAAAAGGCAAACTTTAAATATTTTTATGACCACAATCAATAAGTTCCTCGAGCCAAAATAAATACAAGTATGGATTGCAACTGTTGGACTTTGTATCCGTTAAATGTCTGTCAAACTCGTCGTAATAGTAACAATGTGATGTCATACTACTAGAACATATTCACTTAATACTTTAAAAAATATATCGATGTCTAACGGCCCACATGGGATAAGCGACATTATTTGCGAAATCGACTTATATATAAATGGTTAGAATCGGCTTTTATTCTACGTCTGGTGGTCTAAGTTTCGTGACAATAGGACAAACATTAGGGTCCTGAAACTTAAGTTTTCCGTCATAAACGACAGTTAGGTATTATGGTGTTTTTTTTACTATAGTGTTAGTCATGCAATTTTGGCTGTGTATAAAAATTTCTTGCTTGAACCTTAACTGGTTTGGTCTATAAGGTCCCGTATCCACCAAAGCGGAGAGGAGAAGGTACGTGGAAATAACGAAATCGTATTGGTTCATTCATGATAAGCGGAGAAGAGATGTGGAAATAACGAAATCGGATTGGTTATTCAAACACATCTCCTGTCCTCTCCGCTTTGATGGATACAGGGCCTAAATCTTTTTTTGCAAAAAAAGGCTTTAATCAAATTTTGCTTGAATCTTTGTTTTTAGGGTTCCGTACCCAAAGGATAAAAACGGGACCCCATTACTAAGACGCCGCGGTCCGTCTGTCTGTCTGTCACCAGGCAGTATCTCATGAACCGTGATAGCTAGACAGTTGAAACTTTCACAGGTGATGTATTTCTGTTGCCGCTATAACAACAAATACTAAAAACAGAATAAACTAAATATTTAAGTGGGGCCGCGATACAACAAATATGGTTTTTTTTGCGGTTTTTTTGCGATAATGGTACGGAACCCTTCGTGCGCGAGTCCGACTCGCACTTGGCCGGTTTTTATTTATTTACTAAAACTTCAACATTGTTCAAAGGAACAGTGTAAACAAAGGCTATTAAATGTTTTTTTTTAATTTATGCATACCTAAGTAAGGCAAGGAATTAAGAAAAGAGGCAGACGGAAAGACAGACAGAGCTACTTTTGCTTTTATAATATAAAGTATGGATTAATCTCGTGTAACAATTACCCCAAGTATAGTGAGTGATAAGAAGAGTAAATATTGTAAGTATTAAAATTCTTCAGTTGTCATAATATTATTTAACTAATACAGAAGATAAGGATTTTAAAAGAACATGATGCAATCACAGATTTCATTACATAACGCCAAGCCCTGTATTATTTGTTGGCAGAGGTAGTTACACAGTACCAACTCCCTTATTTTGCCAGTTAGGTATGTTGAAGTCCCATATTATAGGGAAAGAAAGAAGAAGAAAGAAAAAATATTTATTCTTGACCCGCACAGGAAATACGAGAAATAATCAAAAACAAAAAAAAATACAATAAAAAAATAAAACCCCGTGCGACACCAAAAAGGCTCCTATCTCAGCATGAGCAGATATATCCAAAAAGGAAATAACGCTGCGCTGATTTTCTGATAAGGTCCACTGTTGATGCCACGGACACACTTACGGAAACGGAAAATACTTGAAAATAAAATAGAATATATAGATAGCGCTCAAAATTGTATAAACACAGAAGGTGGGAGTGGGCCTATTGCTATCAAACAGTGAGCCAATTGTTTATGACCACAAAATACATACTGCTGGACTGGACTGATCTGCAGTTGTTTGGATGGTTAAAATAAGAAAGTCATCTATACTATAGATATCTATAATCTTATGTCAATCAGAGAGTCGTCTGTGTTTCCGAACGCATTCAACCCGAATCTCTTCAAAGTTAGAGTAAACAGGCTCCTTCTGGGTAAGCTCACTCCATCGTCGACTCTGTCTCTGTCACCTATGACTTAGACTAGAGTCAAGAGCAAACACATCTCAAATAAAAATCGTCTTCTGCGTCTCTTAATCACGCGAAAGAAGTCGCGGGCGGAGTGCTAGCGTAATTTATTTAAAAAATGGGAGGAAAGCTGCAATAGTTTTACACCTCTATATCGTTCACACGGAAATCTAAACAAAAATAAAGTACTTAGTTCTGAATTCAAATGATTATACACGATAAATCTAATAATTGATAGACATGGCAATTAGCATTTGTTTGTATTCGGAAATGCGATGATTGTCGAGGGACACCCGACAATTTATAATTCTTTCATACAAACTTAGTATGGCGATTTCTCCACTGTTTGACGTATGCCACGTTCAAAATAAAATCATCATTATCTAGCCCAGTATGAAACAAAAAAAGTAAAAAAAAAATATTTGAAAGTTATGAGCGTCGAAAGTTCCTTAAGTCAACACTGATTTTAACGCATCTTTGGGCGGAAATAAATAACATGAGAAGGACCCCTAAGACGACCCACTGACCCGAAAATTGTAATTCAGTCACCATACAGCGATAGATTAGTAGTTCAACAATGCAAACAATTTTATTTTAAATAGATACATTTAGATGTATTTTCATTATATCCATATTTCGCTCGTTTTCGTCCCAAATCATCAATTTTGCTACAAATTAGCAAAAGCACGGTAAAGATATCTACAGTATTCTATCTTCATACAAACGATCGGAACGCGAGTCATGCCAACGTGACTCGATCTCAGCCCACACTCAGTATACTACCAGTCGCGGACGCGCCGCAGTGACGAATGAACGGTGTGATGGTTGTGTAAGCAGTAAGCGTGCGATTTGTGAGTATTTGATTAAAATACGTACAAGTACTTAATTAATATGGCAGAGAGCAATTATAGAATATATTGTGCTTTTTTTGGTTGCTTGAATTCTTCTATAACACACCCAGAGATAATATTTTTTAAATGACAATTTAAAAAAATATGCCTAACCTACTCGCGTACGTAATTTATTTCTTTTTTTAATAGGTACGTATTTCGCTTTTACCGCCCAGTAAAATACCTGGATTAATAAATTAATTAGCGGATAGGGTGATAAAGACACACACAAGTGACCTACCTACGCTCGGGTTAAAAATTGGGACAATCCCACCGCACTATGCCCTAATATCCCACCACGTCCAAACCACTGCAACTCCTGAAAGCCAGAATCAACAGTGGCGACCACCAGAAAAGCGCCGAGGCAATGAAGCTCGGGTTAAAAAAAACTAGTAGATATAATATAGATTCCTTGTTTTTTTTCTAAAAACTATCCCGGTGTTCCATCTCACACCTACGCTGGGGGTCCCGGTAACAACTATACTTCCGCAACCCCCAGCTAGTGCCGGCCCGCCTCTAAGGGCCTCGATCTCGGGTTGGGGGGGAGTGAGGTGTTGGATTCCCCCCGCGACGTCTAAGAGGGGCGCGCGTGGAACACTACGCGCCGCCACCTCGGGTCCTGATGTGTGGTGGGGCGACGGACGTCCCCGAGTCCGTCGCTCCTGGACCCATTTAGGGGGGTTGGAAGAGGGCGTTGTCCGCCCTCCGCCGACGCGGATCGGGTTAAATCTGGATGAAATCTCCCTCACCCTCTCCAAAGCCTCCTTCTGCGAGACGACTGTTTCGCAGAAGGATACCACCGCGTCCCAGGACTCTTCGCTGCCGACCATAGATTCGACTACGGCCGGCAGCGACAGGTCACTGCCTACTTCTGAGAGGAGGGCACGGCGTGGCTCCTCCCAAGCGGCACACTCTGCCAGCGTATGCCACGCCGTGTCCTCCCGGCAGTCGACGCAGTGGTGACACCGGGCGTCCGGCTCCCTGTTTATGCGACACAGGTACTTCCCGAAGCAACCATGCCCCGAGAGCACCTGCGTCACCCGAAACGACAGGGAGCCGTGCCTCCTCCCGAGCCAGCGCTCGAGCACTGGCCGGGACGCCTCGATGGTAATGAGGCCGGCGGTAGAGCGTGAAAGGCTGTTCCGCCATTCCGCCACCAGGTCCTCGCGAAGCTGAGACTGACGCAATCCATATGTCGCTGCATCAGCCCTTCGCCCCGCGCCCGCGCTTCCTCGCGCCACCGATACAGTGACGCGAATACCTTGGGCCATGGAAGACCATGGCCTCCGACTTGTTTAGGGCCAACTCCAGGCCAAGGCGCCGTATGCGGCTCACCACATAATATAGTTTCCTAGGCTAGGTTACTTAGCTACTTACATATATTATTGAATTTTTCATTAATATATCATTATGAAATGATTACCTATGAGAGTTATAAATGGTAGGTAATAGGTATTTAACTCAGATTAGAGAAAAGAATCTGGCATATTTACAATCACAAAACTTGAAAGAAACTCAAGTAGGTAGAAGCAGCCCTAATGCGTGTTTACGTGATGTAAGTAATTAAGTATTTTAAGTAATTTTATACTGTTAGATATCTTTACCGTGGCAAAAGTGTGTATTCGTACGCGAACTAGCTTCTTACTGCTCACCACAGCATCTATGTCTTTCGCACGTGTTGTCGGATGAGATAGCATGCATTTTAACCAAGCGGACAAAATAGTTCGTGCCGTCGTTGTACTGTACTGTCTAGTTTCAAAGCTAAGCAATCTGGCCCTTAGGTAAATAATCTGTTATTAGTATGGCAGCACATAATATTTTAAATGCTTTGAATAATCAAAAACATCATTTTCAATGACATTCATTGAAAATGCCTTTAAATATAAGTTTAGAATCAAATCTGAAACTCTCATCTAAAAGAGAAATAGCTGAATGAGCTGGGCGTTGTCTTGATTTTACCACAGATAATATAATACTAGCATTCAGATACCTCATCACATACAAAGAAACCGTGTCACGTAACTAGCCTTTTTTCATCTGATTATACCGATTATTTAATGTAAATCGATCGTGTTCAGTTCCGTTCCACGGCGATAGATAGATCACCATCTAATAATCAATCAACATCGATAGATAAATCAAGTAATCAGTATAATCAGTACAGTACGTCAAGACGGTTTTTTTGTATGGGATGAGACCACCTAGATTTTACTCAATATTTTTTTTTATTACAATTTACTGCATGACACCCATTATTTCTGTGGAAAATAAAAACATGGTCAGACATGAAACTTGTCTCTTAAAATTATTTAGTCAATATGGGCCTTCTTTTTTGGATAAATGAATGGATTACGATCATCATTACAGTCCACCCACAGAGAGGAAGCCTGTGTCTCAGCTGTGGGAACATTATAAGCTGATCATGCTTAACCCCTTGAGTGCCCAAAACGTATATCCACAGGAGACACAATTGCTCTTTAATTACATACATAAACTCACGCCTTTTTCCCATGGGGGTAGGCAGAAACTTCAAAACTCCACATGCTACGAATCTTACATACCTAATTCTTTTACTCTTAAATTGTTTCGGTAATTATGGTATTCAGCCGGTTAAGCTTAATAATTACTATTGTACCTGGTAAATCACTGTACTCCCTATGGTTTTTAGTATTGCAACACAACGAGTGTTGCTGATGAGCATGAAATTGACGCAATATTAGAACAAGACTTGCAGATGTGTATGCCTATTATACCCACAAAACCTAAAGAAATAGCGAAGGAAATTAGACTGCTGAACTCAAGAAAAGCTCCGGGATTTGACCTGATCACGCCTTGCATACTTAAAAATCTTCCCAGAAAATGCGTTTCTTTTCTAGCTAGTTTGTTCAACGCAATCTTTCGAACATATCACTTTCCTGACCTGTGGAAAATCTCTGAAGTTGTTATGATCCATAAATTAGGCAAACCTGAACACGAGGCTTCGTCTTATCGGCCGATAAGCCTAACGCCTGTACTCTCGAAACTGTGGGAGATGATATTCCTCAGCCGACTAAAACCGTGCATGGATGCCAATGATCCGTCTCATCAGTTTGGCTTTCGGAAATCTCACTCAACAATAGAACAGGTTCACCGAGTTTACTAAACAGGAAGAAAGACCTTCGAACGTAACAAGTACTGGATTTTTTGGTTTCTTTTTGGATATCGCTGCACATGCTGAGATAGGAACCTTTTTGGTCTCGCATAGGGTTTTAATTTTTTTTTTTATATTATTGTTAAATTTTTGCATATTTCTCGTGTCTCCTGTGCGGGTCACAAATAAATATTTTTTCTTTCTTTCTTCTTTCTTTCTTTTAACTGCTCAGCGGCATTCCTTGATGTTCAGCAAGTCTTTGACCGTGTCTGGCACAAAGGACTGCTGGCTAAAGTGAAGGAAAAACTTCCACACTCAATGTACCTGCTCATCCAGTCGTATTTATCCGACCGTTGCTGCCAAGTAAAACAGGGCGAAGCATGATCAAGATTGATTGAAGCAAAAGCTGGCGTACCACAGGGATCTGTTCTTGGCCTAGTGTTGTATAATATCTTTACATCAGATCTACCCACATTTGATGGCATAACAATAGCAATATATGCCGACGACATAGCCTATCTATCAGTTGATGACAACTCAGAAATGGCCAGCAAAAGACTCCAAAAACAATTAGACGAAACTCATAAATGGCTCTGTAAGTGGCGAATATGTGCGAGTGCATACAAGTCTAATCATATCCCCTTCACGCTAAGACACGGAAACACCCCACCTATTAGACTTGGTCCTGACACCTACCACACACAGATTGTGTAAAGTATCTTGGCTTCCACTTGGATAGGCGCCTAAAATATAAGAGGGATGAGATAAACCACAAGTTCCGCAACCTGTATTGGCACATGGGAAGAAACTCTGTGCTCACTGTAGACAAAAAACTCCTCATTTATAACTCAGTTCTCAAGCCCATATGGACCTATGGGATCCAATTGTGGGACGTTGCCAGCAAAACCAACATACTCTGCCTGCAAAGAGTGAAAAATGGTATCCTAATATAAATAGCAAATGCACCTTGGTTTTCTAGGAATGACGAAATCCACGACTATCTACAAATGCCATCAGTAAACTCTGAAATCGAGCGATACAAAAGACAACACAAGGCATGCCTATCCTCGCATCCAAACCCACTGGTTACTGTACTGTTAAACCCAACAGCAGTGGTAAAAAGGCTGAAGAGGAACCACCTTCTATAAGTGGGAGGCGCAGCACTGGCTGCTCCACCACAACGTCATTTGTCATGGAACGAATTCGCTTATGGTCCGACGAACGATTGCAAATGTGGAAAAATAAATAAAAAAGTATTTCTTCTGAATTTCCTTATTAAAATATCATAATTCGAAGCTCTTGCCTAATTCCTTCTCCAGTATTGGAAAATTTTAAAGATATTCCATAAATTAAATAAAAAAGTTATTATGTTGTATTTCTAAGTTTTTCATTTAAAGTTGTTAAATTTTGTAATTTAACAACTTTAAATGAATTGACAATTGATATTTCAATTTTGACCATTTTTTGAGGGTTCTAGTGCTTCTAAAGAAAATGTATCATCAAAAAGGAAAATAAAGGTGAACGGTATATATCTTTATTTTTCAGTTAATGGAATATTTTTTAAATTGGTTCAATATTTGAGGAGGAAATAGGCGAGAGCCAAACCTCGAATTTTTACTTAGGATAATCAGTTGGATTTCTGCGACCGCATTTCCTCTTAAAAACACTATGATAACCTGGCATTTTATATCAGATCAGAGGGCAGCCCCAGCTTTACCTGGATCATAATAATTTATAGCCTAAATCCACCTGTACCTTTCGAATTGGTGATTGATGTTTTTAAATAGGTGTAGGTCCAGAGATTATCCTATTGTTTGAACAAACTCACAAAATTCGTGCTCTCTATTAAAAATATTAGTTAAGATGAAATTCGGTCAGGTTGCGGCTCCTACTTCAAAATTAACCAGACTAGTGCAACAGGTGATGTTTACTTACACATGGAATTCGCTGACGTCATTATAAACAACTTATCCGTACAAATTGATTGAGACGGGCTCAATAAAAATATACATAAAGTAAACACGAAATTTTTGTTGGTAATCACAAGGTTTTAACTCACTTCTTGAAGAAAAGGAGTGACATCGTAAACGTCGTTGCGAATCACCATCCAAACGCTTTTTCTGTCATTGTGTTTTTTAACTTCATCTGCCGTTAAAATTTTTGCCATCTTGGAAATAAATGCTTTTGTAGATTCTTGATATGTAATTTACGAAATAAACTGGACCGAATAAATAATGTCAAGGTTGATGAACCTCTCCGCGAGGAAAAAATAATGTCACTGTCATTCATAGACCGCATGACAGAACTCAAAAGCAAGTCAGATGATCACTGTCGATTGGTTGGTTTCCTCAACAGAAGAACAACCTTGCGTTGCGTGTTTTTGATTTGATTATTGTATGACCTGGCTACAAAGGACTTTAATCAAAAACTTTGTTCTGCATTAGAATGCTAAAAAAAAACACATCGGTTTACTAATAGCTCCACTTTAGCAAGATCACCCCTGTTTCAATGATTTACATATTTCCCAGTTGTTTATTTTAAGGATCAAGTTATAAATTCGGTATTAAGTATTCAAAACGATGAGATTTATACTTCATAAAAGATAGCTTGATCTCTGCGACAGCTTTCACTATCAATACCTTAACGAACAGCTGACGACTGAAGTCGGAACTACGGATATTGTACGGGCATTATTGTTTGCACGTAAAAACATAAAGGCCGTAGTAGACAAGTCATTAAATGCCTAAAAACATCAAACGTCCATGTCAAAAATGTCAATGTCAAGATTGTCAAGTCTACTAACCTAACCTGAAAATCAAAAACTTTACATAGATAGCGAAACCAAAAGGTTGTTTGTTTCTTGTTATTGCTAAAATCTAATTGGTAATTTGACGTCTACTATGAAAATTACGAGTCAAAAAACTGCTAATGGCTGAAGAAAGGGATTTCAACGATCTTTTAGACGACATTGTCCTAAGTGAGGAGAGGGAACACAAGGAAAGTTATAATCAAGGCTTTAAATCTGGTATCGAAGCTGGAAACCCTGAGGGTTATCACTTGGGATATCATAGAGGAGCAGAACTAGGCCGGGAGTTGGGTAAGATCATTGTTAAACACGCTAAAATACCGTTTTAGTTTTTGCTTTTGGGACTTGTAATAAATCATAAATCTATTTTCCAGGTTACTATCTCGGTATTGTAACAAATCACATCCACCTCAACGAGGAATCTGACACAAAATACTCTGACAAAATACTAATACAACTGACCAAAGTAAAAGAACTCATTGATGTTTTCCCAAGAACGAACTCTGAAGATCATGATATTCTGGGCATGGCAGAGGCTATAAGAGCTCAATTTAAGAAGGCTTGTGCACTGTTGAAGATATCTTCTACCAATCCTTATGATGCAGGAGTTTCGTTCTGAGGATACCAGTAAGTTAAGTTTGAATCTAGATTTTTATTACTTCTAAATTAAAGTTTTAACACCACTTCTACAAAGTTTTGTATTTAATCAACTGAGATTGTCTAACAATTAACTGGTTGAATACAATAATAACTGAATAAAATGTGTGTGTTTCACGTGGATCCACGTTTCAGGCACTGATGGGGTTAATGAAGAATGTTGTCTCTTTTTTTTGACATCTTTTGTTTTTTTTTTGCTGAAAACAGTTAGCTGAATTAAATATCATTTGTCGCTCACTTAAGGGCCTACAACCACTTTAGTGCCTTAAAATGGTAACTTTCTAAAGCTTTCCTATTTACTTCGTAAGAAAAAAAAAAAAAAAAATTGTTTCATGTTCATTATTTGTTTAACATGGTTTTTTTGTATAACAAATAATTTTGCTTTAAAAAATTAATTAACAAAATGATAATATTTTGCAAACAAAACTATCCACAAGTAGGTTAATTTTTAATATTCTGGTTCCGAGTGGGTGCACGGCCAGTACTGCATTAACATTGGGGAATGTACAAGTTTTAACTCAAAAAATGGGGAATATAAACATCAAATATTTGAGGCTATATGTGAATGCAATTTTTTGATTTTATATAAGAAACATTCTTACCAGAGCATCCTGCTTTGTCAGGTACTTACTTAATATATGTATTTTATAGGATTGTTTCACGAATTTCATTGATTTTCCTCTTCATTTATTTTAGAACAATCATCGAACTCCATGATAAGTAAAATCCGTCACCACATAGAATGCATCACCAAATACTTGACACCTCTGCTGCCCATAGCTAACTGTCATATGGTGGAATTCCTCACTCACAACCATTGGGATAGGCTACTGCCGAGCCCGTTGAGGGAAATGCTTGATGGCTTGGCTCTGAATGACGGGTTGGAACAGTTCTGGAGTACAGCTGGGGGTCAGGATACAAAAGGTATTTCTGAATGCCTTAATTTTTTCATATTACCAAGCTTTTATAATTAAAATTTCACATCAATAAATATACTTGGTTCTTTATCTTTCTAAATTGCTGCATATATGTTGCTGTTTATTACCTAATTGTGAAAGCTGCTAAGGAACCTACTTTGTTTATTTTTAATTTCTTTTTTTATTTTATGTTGTTAGAGTACCACACATTTTTTTTATCACTTATCCACAATCACTGTCTATATTCTAGATGACTCAGTCCTCTCTAACTGGATTCGGACAGCCCGGTCCCACTGCGTGACTGTCAACAATGAGTACTGCCTATCAGCAGTACAGCTACAGGAGCGCATCAAGACTTGGGGCGGAGAGATCCTACCTGAGATACGGGTTAAGGAGTTTATGACTAGCAAGAAGAGTTATGAGGTACGCTAAGATTTAGAAAAATTGGTATATTACAACAGTCTGTCATGTGACTTTTATAAACATTGATTATAGGGTATTTATTTCATTACGTACCGGGTTCCAGATAGGATTTCGTTACTAACTCTCACTTCTTTAGGCAATGAATTTTCTAATATTCCTTTCATACTCATGTTCGTTGCAAGGAAGTCTGCCAATTATTTTACATGCTTCTGTAATGTATGTGTAAGACTTACCCTCATAATATTGTTAATGAGATATGTTTTAACATGTGGGTAGGGCTACAAATGTAACAGAGTAATTGTTTATAGTCAACTGTTAGTCGCAATATATGTGTAACCGTGATCAGCTGTTTTATTCTCTGGCTCTGTATCCCAGCATCCCAGCACTCCTAAGTGTCTCAGTTTCTAGACCCAGCAGCTATGGATATGCATTGTCTGTCAGTGAATGAAAATGAATTTACAATTTTATAAAGACTCAGGCTTGTTTTATCTGCAGCATGAGACAGTGCCACTGTTCTATAGTACAATGCAATGCAAAAAATTACCTCCGATATTTTCCATGCCAGGTACAAACAATGTCGCGTCTAGTAGCATCCCTCCATTCTGCCTGCGGAGCAACTCACTGCGTGGAAGCGGGTGGTGGTCGCGGCCACCTGCCCGTGGCGCTATGTCTTGCGTACGGAGTGCACAGCCTCACAGTGGACTGTGACGCCGCCGCCGTAGACAAGGGCCCCGGCAGGATCCAGATCATACAGGTAAATTTTACACTGACTTTATAATAATAATAATTAAAAAAAATGTTTACTCCACAAAGGTTTACTTACAATCTATGTAAAATTATGTAATAATATTATAACACATGTTAGAAGCTCCTTTGCAGGCAACTGGAGTCCGTACTATGGAAACTGATTTACGGATCTCCAGGCCGTCCCCCTAGAGTATAATTTCCTATTGTTATTGCAATAGTAATAATAATAATGAAATTTGATGATGACAGCCCCCGAGACTATATATCCCATGTCACAGAGCGCATCGACTTCCTGAAACAAAAAGTGTATGCATGGGCAAACCGTATTCGTAGGTACAGGCGGAGAGTGGAGCGATACACCCAGAATCGCACATTCCAAAGTAATGAAAGGTGGGTTTATTGGGCTTGGGAGCGACCCGACCAAGGTGTGAGTGATACGCACCTGCCGGATGATGACGCTATGTGTTCATTCTGGCGCAGCATCTGGTCGGTGCCTGTCGTCACACCGAAGGTGAATGGACTCGGGAGGTCGAACGAGCGTGTGATCCAATACAAGAAATGGGGGCTATCACGATCAGCCCCCAAGATGTAGCCCGTGCAGTCCGTCCGTTGCCGAACTGGAAATCTCCAGGACCGGACGGACTGCTCAACTTTTGGATCAAGTGGCTACAAAGGTCGCACGCTCGTTTGGCATCTCAGTACCAGGCAGCCTTAGAGTCTGGTTCGCTACCCAAGCTCCTTACAACAGGAATAACCCACCTGCTCCACAAGTCTGGTAGCACCGCGGAACCCAAAAATTATAGACCAATTACATGTTTACCAACGGTCTATAAGGTTCTTACATCCATTTTGAGAGTAAAAATTAATAAACACGTTGACAATAACTGCATCATGTCGGTCTCTCAGAATGGATGTGGGAACGGGTCCCGCGGTACTAAGGAGCTACTCCTTATTGATATGGCCATTAGCCAACAGGTTCGGCGTTCCCGAAAGGATCTGTTGACATGTTGGATAGATTATAAGAAGGCCTATGACTCGGTGCCGCATACATGGCTCATGAAGGTGCTAGAATTGTATAAAATAGATACAACTCTACGCACCTTCCTGATGTCGTGTATGAGGCAATGGAGCACAGTCCTTCGCTATCCAGGATGTCGAAATATCCAGAGGAATAGCGAACCTGTAAGGATCGAGCGAGGTATATTCCAGGGTGATAGTTTGAGTCCACTTTGGTTTTGCCTTGCCTTGAATCTTCTAAGCATGATGCTGGAGAATTCAGGGCTAGGCTATCGGTTGAAGAGAGGTGGTCAGGTTATATCTCACCTCCTTTATATGGATGACTTGAAGCTTTTTGCCCCCAGCAATCTTCAACTGATGGAGCTACTAAAGGTAACTGAAACTTTTAGTAGCGCCATCAGGATGGAGTTTGGTGTGGACAAATGTGCGGTCATGCATGTAAAGCGAGGGGAGATTGTGGAATCCGTAGGAATTCAACTTGCGGATTCCATAAACCTGAGATCCCTCTCTCCAAACGAAACCTATAAGTATTTGGGTATGTCGGAAGCGTTAGGTATCAGTACTATAGACATGAAGCAATCGTTGAGGGAACGCTTCTTTGGCCGCCTGAAGAAGGTATTCAATAGCCTTCTTTCGGGCGGAAACAAGGTGCGCGCCTTCAACGGTTGGGTCATGCCGGTGCTGATGTACTCTTTCGGCATACTCAAATGGACTCAAACGGAACTTGACGCCCTGGATAGGCGGGTCCGTACACTGCTGACTGCATATCGAATGCATCACCCACGATCGTCAGTCATGAGATTGTATATCCCGCGGAAGTGTGGAGGCCGAGGCTTTTTAAATGCCAAAAACCTCCACAACCGCGAGATATGCAATCTCAGAGAATATTTTCTAAACACCGACGTGGGTATTCATCGAGATGTAGTAGCAGTGGACAAGGGACTCACCCCGCTCTCCTTGGCGAATGAGAACTGGCGCAAGCCTGTAGTGCTTGACACTAACGATCGCAAGGAGGTATGGCAGAGTAAGGAGCTTCACGGATGCTTTTTCCGGGCCCTACATGGGTCCGATGTAGATCAATCAGCGTCCGTAGCCTTACTGCGATTCGGTGACCTCTTTGGGGAAACCGAAGGTTTCGTCTGTTCAATTATGGACGAAGTTATCATGACGAATAACTACCGGAGATTTATTGTAAAGGATGGCACGGTTGACATCTGTCGGGCATGTCACCGTCCGGGTGAATCGATCCGCCACATTATCTCTGGTTGTTCTCGTCTAGCTAACGAAGAGTACTTGCATAGGCACAACCTTGTAGCCAGGATTGTCCATCAGCAACTTGCTCTGAAATACACTCTTGTGGCGTCGGAGGTGCCGTACTACAGGTATGTGCCCGACCCAGTTCTCGAGAATGGCAATATCACATTTTACTGGGATCGGTCCATCATCACTGACAGGACTATTATCGCTAATAAGCCTGATATAGTGGTGGTGGACCGAATCGAGAGGCGTGCAATGATTGTTGACATAACTGTCCCGCATGACGGGAACCTCGTGAAAGCCGAGAAAGATAAGCAAATCAAGTATCTTGACTTGGCTCGCGAGGTTGTCGACATGTGGGATGTGGACTCAGCGATCATTGTACCGATAGTCGTGTCAGCCCATGGCTTAATAGCCACGAGCCTCGACCAACACCTTAGGAGGCTCTCGTTAGGCGGCTGGGTCAAGGGCCTGATCCAGAAAGCAGTACTGCTGGACACGGCTCGTATTGTTAGGAGGTTCCTCTCTCTGGAGCCCTGACCGCCGGTAGCTTGGACCCTGTTCCCGATACCGGTGGGCCTCTATTTTTTATATTTTTAAATGTTTCTCTTTTTTGTGTGTGTTTTGTAAAAATATTTAAAAATGTAATAAATAAGAAAAAAGTTAAATAAAAGACATAATTAAATTTGATTAATCAGGCAATTTTAACTTAATCAATAAAGGATAATAATATGTTACTGATTAATATGCATTAGGCAAATACACAATTTAGCAACATAATTAGTACATTGTGAACACAAGACATGATAAATTGATAGCAATTTTGGCCACTATTTCTCCGTTAGTGAAAATACGATCCACAATGATGCTCGTTTGCAGTAGCTCCTGGTGGATCATAGAATTGGTGGTGCACTTTAACAGCTCACAGAGTATTTGAATTCGTAGTTGTATTATAACAACATTTTGTTTATACTTACTAGGTATTTTTTATAAATTAAATCGATACGCCGATTTTTTTCGCAGCCAAATGATCGATCACTTTTTTATTAAAATCTGGTATTGATTGTTTTTTTTTTATATTGTGCACAGAAAGCGCATCTAAACTGTCCTGGGACATGGTCGTTCTGGGATACGTTTTAATTATCTTTAGTGTCTCAAGTCAGTAATTATAATTAAAAAACAATAAAATTTGCAAGCCGCACGCTGTGTCCAAAAAGTAAACGAACCCCGCGCCCCCTTACTTCCCACCCGCGGCATTTTGGGAGGTACCTACTCGTTAACTCGACCCGAGGATGAATTTCGTTCGTCAAACCTCGCCCGCTCTCGGTAATCTTCGGTTCGCTCGGGCGGCACATGAGAGTGGTCATATTTTGCCGTAGATTTTTTATTGAGTTCAATAGAAAATGTACGGCAAAATATGGGCACTACTATCTTTGTCTCACGCGCCAACCGTTTTCGCTCATATCTCGTAGAAGTTGTATGAGCATGCGCCGTGCGCTTTAGTCCTCCACACGGGGCACATTTTTTACAGCAAAATACGTCTTATTACTTTAGCAAAGAGCTTAAATTTGTTCGTCATAATTTTGTTAATCAGATATTATCAAACAGTATTGTATATTTTCTAATCCTATAAAATCTGGTAGGTAGTTCAGCGCACGAGTGAACTTAAAGTACAGCCGTCACACTAATCAATCGATATTAAAAAAATCTAAATTCAAAGCCACCATATAACTATCATTCCAAGGCGCACTTTTTATCCATTGAACATAAAATCTATTGTATGTAGTAATACATGTCCCCGGTGGGGCCAGAAATACTAAGATTGTGTCTACTATCAGCATTCTACCTTAAACCAACTGTTAATAGTATTTTGGTATCTTAACTAGTTTCTTCTATTGTTGTAGAAACAATGGCACGCCATAGCCAAGCGTATAAAGGACGGCACTGAAGAGAGAATGAGTGAGAGCATCAACAAGAACCTGCATCGGTTCGCGACGGCATTCATCACGGAACATACGGACTTCGTCACTGTGGTCAAGGAAAAGTTTCCCGAGTTCACTGATGAGAATGTTAAGCTGCTTCTGACAGGTAAGCGTGTGTTTAAATAGTGATATATGAAAGCTTTGTTAAAATAGTTTGGAAATTCGTCAAGCAGTAAAATAGTAGTAAAAGCAGTGTTGAGTCTGGGAGTCTTTAAGTCAAGAGTGAATAGGTTTCTTCTAGGCAAACGTGCTTCATCGTCGACCACATCATCGCTTACCATCAGGTGAGATAGTGGTCAAGCGCAAGCCTATCTATAACAATATTATAAAGAGGAAAGATTTTTTTGTTTGTTTGTACCGAATATGCTCCGAAACTACTGGACTGATTTTAAAATTCTTTAACGTATTTAAAGCTACATTATTCCCGAGTAACATAGCCTATAATTTATTTAAAAAAAATAGAGATCTTTATGAAAATTGCAATAATGTAACCCAAAATAGCAAAATGTTGCCTATAAAATTCACTCTTTGGCGTGCGCTGAGAAAACTATTGAGTAGGAAGGTAGGTGGTATTTAGATAGGTAGCCAGTTGACGGGAGCGAAGCCGCGGGGGTCAGCTAGTAGACAATAAAAAAATAAAATGCAATGACTCTCGCGCGGTCCCGGCACCGCTCCGCCACACGGTTGTCACCGCTCGCGCACAGAACTCGCGAGTGCTAGGGGGAGAGCGTGGTTGGTGGGTGCGGGGGCCTTAGGGCAGCTTCGCAAGAAACGAGGCGTCACGGATTCAACCCAACCGTCATGGATATTGAGCTTAAAATTGTGTACTTGATCTCGGAGAGTGAAATATCTGTTACGTAGTTACTTCTCTAATTTGTGGTAAAAGCGTTAAATCTGCCGTAGTTCGAATATTGAGCCGATGCAAGTCAAGGACAAATTGACTGAAAAAACAGGACTTTTGTTACTTCATAGACATGCATATGACAACTGCTCAAGACCAGGGATTGTTAGACGACACTTAATAATAAACCTTATTGATAGTGCCCTTAAATTACAAATAAGATTGCGCGTAAGGTAGGAACCGTACGATGTCTGCGATGTTTATACATGCAACTTTGTACTTTAGCCATCAGAAATAAAGTGCGTTATTCAGTGACATAAAAATTGCTCCTTTTTAGCTCTGTGTTGCTACAACATAACATCAAGTCTGTAGCTTCCAATCCCCATTTCGCCAGATATGTTTAATTAAGTCCCATGGCTAAGGCCTCATTAGTGCGTTGAGTTGCGTCGTCGCAACGAATCAACGCATTATATGCCACACATGCGTCATCGCAACGCAAGAGGGCGACGCACGCCGTCGCAGCGTAGCGTATGGATCGAAACACACATTGTCCGTCGTCGCACCGGAGCTCCGAGAGCGCAGCGCAACACTCACCCCCCGCTTCGTCTCTCGTCCGTCGATCCGTTGGAACGCTGTGTGCGACGACGCAACGCATAATGTGGCATGTTACAAAAATATAATATGATGGTTGACAAAAAAAAGTTTTGTCCGTCAGTTATATAACTTTTTGCCACGTAAACAAATAATTACGACGATACAGTGCGTTGAAATATCGTGTGACGTCACGGTGTGCTACACTTTATAGGTACTGACAAAGTGACGTCACAAGCAGTGGCGGTACCTTCATATAAGCCCAAAAGCCCGGCCATGCCTTACTAAAATGCTCGTTAGAGAATCAATATCAAACCTGAACTATTTAAAAGTTCGCGCGCTTAATTCTTATCAAAATAACACAAAGTATCTACCTATGCCATACTACTACACATCGCGATTGTTCGCGCGCAGACTTTCGCATTTGCAGCATCTACATATAGCTATCTCGCTATTACACGTACCGGTTTGCCGGGCTTTCAAATACTATCTCTGTCACTTTCGCACTTATAGCGATGTGCCGTATAACGAGCTAGAACCTTGTGCGTCTACAAATCGATCAATATGGAAGATTTAAGCCGTGCATGCGTATGAAGTTGCACGCGTATGCGTGACCTTGTCACCTTGCCAACTCTGCAGTGTTGCCGTTTTAGCGACGTTGTGAGATCTTGGAGATTTTTAACGAGTTTGGAGACTTTTTTTAAGATTTAGCAACAATAAAAACTAGCGACTTTTTAAAATAATGAAATTAAATATTCAAGCAATATCTTAAAAATAAAAAAATTGCGACATGTAACTAGATTTTTCATATACCTGGTGACTTTTTTTGCCTAAATGACAACAATGCAACTCTGCGTAAGTAGTTCCCGACACCCGAGTGCAACTCACTTCAGTTTCATTTGCTTGAGTGGGAAAAGTTTTGTTGTTCAAGTTTTTTGTGTGTTTTCTTAGAATTTCTCAGTGATACAATTGTTTTGGTGACTTACCTACAACAATGGAGGTAATTGTACCTTGTGAGGATTTAAAATGCGTTCAAGTTTTGATTGGCGAAGATAAGGTAAAATCTTTAAACTTTGCTCAGAAAAAACAGTTAATTTCTTCATTAAAACCGACGCCTTTTCTGTGTATTTCTCAGACTAGTTAATCGCATAAACGAAAATTTAATAGATCAGTGTATAAAACTAGTTCGCACACTAATAAGTTGTATTGCTGGTGCTGCATATTTTTTTCGAATGAATATTCCGTTTGGAATACATAATTCATAATTCATAATCATTTATTTGCTAATATGGGTAATTACATGAAGTTGTTAAAAAATATAGCACAATCCGACCATATTACACCTTGAGGCATGCAAATCACAAGCAAGTACACACATTTACTTGCAAAAAAATAATAATTTATATTTAACAACACAATTTCAATTTAGTTTTGTTTTGTTAATTTCACCGTGTGGCAAATAACAATGAAACATAACAAATGAAGCTATCAATAATGTCACTAGAAATTAATTTTAAAATGTCATATATTAAATGAGAATGTCAAGATATATTCGTAATTAAATGTCAAAGTAATAAATATTAAAAAATAAATTAAAATTAAATTAGCGCACCAGTCACATCAACAATATTATGTCCTTACATTATCTTTTAAGTAATCCTGAATACTATAATAACATTTACATAGCAAGAATCTTTTTAATTTCTTTTTGAATTCATCGATGGATGGAGTTTCTAATATGGTCTTTGGTAAATGATTGTATACACGCGGCGCCATACTGAAAATGCTTTTGGAATATAAGGCTGTCTTGTAAGATTTGCAACAAATTTTATCTCTATGCCGCCTACTTCTGTACTTATCAAAAAGATGTTTGTTGGTTCTTGCAAAGCTAGCAATCTCATAAATGTAGACAGACGGCAATGTTAATATATTATGCCTGATAAAATATGGTCTGCAGGTATCAGTCTGGTTGATATTAAACATACCCCTAATGCACCGCTTTTGCGCCTTGAATGCCGTATCCTTATTGGTGGAATGACCCCAGAATATAATACCATACTTTATCAAGGATCCCACGTAGCCATGGTATGCTGCAAGTACAGCAGAGGTGTTCACCGATTTTGCCAGCATATGTAGGGCGTATGATTGCTTATTCAATTTTTGATTCAAAGTATCAACATGTGTTTTCCAATTCAAATTATAATCAATTGACATGCCTAAGAATTTTGTAGTTGCTATCTCATTTATTTTATTTCCTGCATAATGTATATTAATGTCAGTAAATTGGGCTTTACGATTGCGAAATATCATAATTTTAGTTTTGTCAAAGTTAATTTTCAAATTGTTATTAGTCAGCCATTTTATAATATCACTTAGAGTGCCATTTATATCTTTTTCTAGGGATTCCTTATCCTTACTCGTAAAAACGACAGTACTATCATCAGCAAAAAGTATAGAGGGATGATTGGTTACTTTTGGAAGGTCATTTATATAAATGATGAATAGCAGAGGGCCCAAAACACTTCCTTGTGGGACGCCTTGTTTAATTTCCCTGTATTCCGATGTGTACTTAATTTCTTTTCTGGTTTTGGTGCATACTCGAGTAACTAATGTGGACTGCTTTCTGTTGGTAAGATAAGAAGCTATCAGATCTAATGAAGTACCCCGAATTCCATAACTACATAATTTATTTAACAGTATTTGGTGATCCACGTAATCAAAGGCTTTACTTAGATCCATATACAAAGCACACGCCGGCATTTTATTGTCTAAGCTACTCATGACTGTGCTCAGAAAATCAAAGACTGCCATATTAATGGTTTTATTTTTCCTAAAACCTATTTGCTCTTTAGCAAATAAATCAAAGTTTTCAAAATAGTTATTTATCCTGACATAAATAACTCTTTCATAGACCTTAGAAAGCACCGGTACCAATGCTATGGGCCTATAACAATTCATATTGTAGGTATCATCTTTCTTGAACAGAGGTTTAATGACATCACACATCACACAACATCTCGTTATAATGATTTAAATAACATATCTGGCGCCATTAAAAGGCACGCAAATTCCCATAAACACCTGTGTGCAATGGTTTCTCTCGGTAATTTTGGTAAACAACGAATTGAGACATCTATATCACGCCAGTTATCTGAGGAAATTTCAAAATATAACACGCGCGTTGATAACAACCGTAGTGTATTTCAAAGATTAGTCGATATTGTTTGTCATTTAGCACAACAGGAACGGAAGTTCAGTTTAAGAAGAAATGATGAGTCCAAAACTTCATTAAATAAAGGCAATTTTTAGAACTGGTCTCGTTAATTTCAAAATACGATGTCGTTTTAGAAAAGCATATGCAGCATCAGGAAAGTGACAAACCGGTGCCAAGTTATTTATCTAACAAAATTCAAAACGATATTATTCATTCCGTAGCCGATGTGATGCAAACTTGCATCGATTACGAAGTTAGGCAAACAAAATTTGTTTCAATTATTATTGACGAAACCCCCGATGTTAGTCATAGAGAACAACTGAGATATTATTATAAAAATGAAATTCATGACCGTTTTTTGGGCTTTCTTAATGTTTCGGAAAGTCGCATAGCAGACTCACTCTCTAATATTATTTTAGAATTATTGAATGGTCATGATTGCATCGCAAAATTAGTAGCGCAAAGCTATGACGGTGCTAGTGTAATGTCCGGTGTAAGAAATGGAGTGCAACAAAAAGTTAAAGATGTTTGTCTACAAGCAATTTACATTTGGTGTAATGCACATATTTTGGCCTTAGTGTTGTCTAAATCATGCAATAGAATTCAGGAGGTTAGTTTATTTTTTCAGCCCTTCAGGCTTTGTGTATTTTTTTTAGTAATAGTACAAAACGAGCTGCTTTTTACGATACTGATTGCAGCAAAAAAATGCCTAATGCTCCCGCAACTCGTTGGACATACATGTCGCGAGTTGTAAACACGGTTTTTGAACAAAAAAGTAAACTTATTGAGTTGTTTTCTGATCTGTGCGACAATCCACAGAACTGGGACGGGGATACGATTTTAGCTGCAGAGAATTTTGAAAACACTTTGCGATCTTTTAATTTCAATTTTTTCTTTTTCTTTTTCATCGGATATTTGAAAAAACTGACTGCTTGTACAATATTGCTTGTTCCGTATGGTGCCGGACGTAAAGAATTTCACCATCTCATGTCTTCCCGTGGGTGTCGTAAGAGGCGACTAAGGGACAAACCAGAGAATGGGCAGCAGCGTTCTCTGTGCTTCTATAACAACCATACTGCGATCGCCAACCCGCCTGCCAAGCGTGGCGATTATGGCAAAACCCCCCCAATGAATAGCACAAATAAAATCTCCGGACGAGATCCGGCTACCCCAATAATCACCGACGACTGGACCTGGCAACGTACAACACGCGCACACTTCGGACCGACGAGAAGGTCACTGAACTCGAAGAGGAATTGAGCAGGTTGCGATGGAGTATTATAGGGTTATCTGAAGTCTGAAGAGAGGGGGAGGACTCGATAATCCTCAAATCCGGTAACCTGCTCTATTTCCGAGAGGGTGACCGGCAGTCCCAGGGTGGTGTCGGGTTTATCGTCCACAAGTCCCTTGTGAACAACGTGGTGAAGATCGAGAGTGTGTCTACCAGAGTGGCGTACCTTATACTCAGAATATCCTCAAGATATTCACTGAAGGTCATACAGGTCTACGCCCCGATCTCGGCACACCCCGACGATGAGGTAGAGACCATGTATGAGGATATCTCCAGAGCCATGCATGGTTTCAAAACTCACTTCACCGTTGTCATGGGGGACTTCAACGCGAAACTGGGCAAACGAGACGAGGATGAGCTGCAAGTGGGGCAATTTGGAGTTGGACAACGGAACCACCGGGGTCACCTACTGGCCAGTTTTATGGAGAAGGAGGGCCTCTATATGATGAAATCCTTCTTCAAAAAGCGTGAACACAGGAAGTGGACCTGGCAGAGCTCCGATGGTGCAACAAAAAATGAGATCGACTTCATCATGTCAACCAAGAAGCAAATGTTCAATGATGTCTCTGTGATCAACTCGGTAAAAACCGGGAGCGATCACCGCATGGTAAGAGGCACATTGTACATTAATATTAAGCTTGAAAGGTCTCGACTGATGAAGGCCACGCTCCGGCCAGCACAGATCCAGGTCCAAAACCCCGAGAGCTTTCAGCTCGAACTCCAGAATCGTTTCGAGTGCCTAGGGAGCTCCGTGGATGAATACAGCAACGGGTTCGTGGAAGCTGTCCATACGGTCGGGTCTAAGTTTTTCAAGACCCGTCGTACAGATAGAAATAAAAAGCTCTCTGATCATACCCTCAAGCTTATGAAGGAGAGGCGTGAGATGATCCTGCAGTCTTCAGATGAGGCGTGCAAATACCGGCAGCTCAATAGACAGATCTCTAAATCCTTGAAAAGAGACCTCCGCCGCTTCAATACCGAGCGTATTGAAGACGCAATCGAGCGAAATAAAGGCTCCAAGGTGTTTTCAAGGGATCTGGCTATTGGGCAGAGCCAACTCACGAAACTGAAGACCGACGATGGCAGGATCGTATCCGCCAAACCGGAGCTTCTCAGGGAGATCGAGACATTCTATGGGCAGTTGTACACATCGATCAGCAAGCCCGTTGCGAGTCTAGCAAACGACCCAAGAGCTAGATTGACCCGACACTATACCGAAGATATCCCGGACGTCAGCCTGTACGAGATTAGGATGGCTCTGAAACAGCTCAAAAACAACAAGGCGCCGGGTGATGATGGAATTACGGCCGAACTCCTGAAGGCGGGTGGAAAACCGGTCCTTAGGGCCCTTCAGAAGCTGTTTGATTCCGTCATACTCGAGGGCAAAACGCCACAGGCATGGTGCAGGGGTGAGGTGGTACTCTTCTTCAAGAAGGGCGGCAATGCCCGGTTGAAGAACTATAGGCCCATATCACTTCTTAGCCACGTCTACAAGTTGTTTTCAAGAGTCATCACGAATCGTCTCGCGCGCAGGTTTGACGATTTCCAGCCCCCCGAACAAGCCGGATTCCGAAAAGGCTTTAGCACCGTAGACCACATACATACGCTGCGGCAGGTTATACAGAAGACCGAAGAGTATAACCTGCCTCTCTGTTTAGCGTTTGTGGACTACGAGAAAGCCTTCGATTCGATAGAGACTTGGGCTGTACTGCAGTCTCTCCAACGGTGCCAGATCGACTACCGATACATTGAGGTGTTGAAGTGTTTGTACAAAAACGCCACCATGTCAGTCCGTCTTCAGGATCAGACCTCGAAACCAATCCTTCTCCAGCGCGGCGTGAGACAGGGAGACGTCATTTCTCCGAAACTGTTCACTGCTGCGCTGGAGGATGTCATCAAGATTCTGGACTGGAGGGGGCTTGGCATCAACGTTAATGGCGAATACATTACTCACCTTCGGTTTGCCGACGACATAGTGGTCATGGCTGAGACCATGGAGAGCCTCAGTAAAATGCTCGATGAACTCAGTAGAGCTTCCGAAAGAGTGGGTCTTAAAATGAACATGGACAAAACCAAGATCATGGTGAATGCCCATGTAACACCCACTCCTATCAAGGTCGGAGACTCGACTCTCGAAGTTGTAGACGATTATGTCTACCTGGGAAAAACGGTCCAGTTGGGTAGGTCCAATTTCGAGAAAGAGGTCTACCGTCGAATCCGACTCGGCTGGGCGGCATTCGGGAAGTTGCGTGGTATCTTCTCGTCCAATTTACCGCAGTGTCTCAAGACAAAAGTCTATGACCAGTGTGTGTTGCCAGTGATCACCTATGGGACCGAGACGTGGTCGCTCACAATGGGCCTTATCAGAAAGCTCAAAGTCACCCAAAGGGCAATGGAGAGGGCTATGCTCAGAATTTCCTTGCGTGATCACGTCAGAAATGATGATATCCGCAGGAGAACCAAAGTTACCGACATAGCCCGAAGAATTGCCAAACTTAAGTGGCAGTGGGCAGGGCACATTGCTCGCAGAACGGATGGCTGATGGGGCCGAAAAGTTCTGGAATGGCGACCGCGAACCGGAAGACGATACGTTGGAAGGCCTCCCACTAGGTGGACTGATGACCTGGTTAAGGTTGCGGGAAGGCGCTGGATGCGAGACGCACGGGATCGGTCAATGTGGCGACGCCTGGGGGAGGCCTATGTACAGCAGTGGACGTCTTTCGGCTGAAATGATGATGATGATGATGATTGTACAATATTCTACAAAAATCACAAGTTGATGTCGGTTATTGTATTAACAAAATAAAGGATTTTCAGGCATGGTTACGTGCTGAATTTCAATCCGAATTGGATCAAACTTATGTAAAATACGTTGCAAAATAACTCGGCTCCTCGTTTGAGACGCAACGTACGCTGTGCAAAAACGGAATACAGACGACTTTTTGTAGAAGTAATTGATAACATTAATACCGAAATTACTGACCGATATTCTGAAATTTATAAATTAAACTGCTCAACAACAAAAAATTTGACAATTATCACTCACATTTTCCTACAGAGGAATTAGATTCATTATTTGACATTTATGCAAACTATTTCGACAAACAAACATTAAAAAGCCAATTGATTTGCTTGTATTCTAGTCCTGATCTGAAAGATCGTAATTTTTTCGAATTAATTGATTTCATTCATGAGAATAACCTCGAAAGCTGTTAAAGTAAGCGTATCTTGTTGTAACTATTCCGGCTACAAGTTCTTCCGCGGAACGTGCTTTTTCGTATCTTAAATGTATCCATACCTATCTGAGAAATACACAAGGTCAAGAGCGTCTTTCCGAATTATCAATGATAGCTATTGAAAAATAGTTGTTGGTAGAATTAAAACGATCACCAACATTTTACTCTGATGTAATTAAATCATTTCTTAAGAAAGATAGACGATTCCAATAAAAATATAAATAATTTATTTAAATTCCTTATTACATTCTATCTGGCTATTTTTTAACTTTCGTTTTGTAACTTTCTGTTTTGTTTTTTTTTGTCTGTAACCTGTTAGTCCTGTTACGAAGCAAGCAACTACTTACCATAACTTTGTTCCCTCAAGCAATGCAATTGCTGATATGTTTATTATATTCAATCTAGCACTAGCATGCCTTCAGTGAGCTTTGGTTACCTCATTCACCGCACGACAAGCAAGAGTGAAATTGAAGAAAGAAGAGGAAAGAAGAAGATAGATGAATTCACTTTTAATTTATTGTACCTAACCAGTAGTTTATGAGAAAATTGCGGTGATACATACGTAGGTACCTACATACTTAGTTGAAAACTGAACTTTCTTTTTTTGATATCGGTTATAATTTTATTGGGCTTGCCATATTTTGAAACCCTAGGCACGCCACTGGTCACAAGCCCCCTCTCCTGAATTTTGATGCGCTTTATCTTTATCAATTTTTATTTATTTGATCAAGCAACAAATATGGGTCCAATATTATTTGATAATATCACTTACGGACAAAATAGAATTATCCTTTTTCTACCCAGGAAATACCCTATTGAAACAAAAATTTCCCCTCACAGGTCTCCACCCTATTGAAACAAAAATTTCCCCTCACAGATCTCCACCCTATTGAAACAAAAAATTTCCCCTCACAGGTCTCCACCCTATTGAAACAAAAATTTCCCCTCACAGGTCTCCACCCTATTGAAACAAAAATTTCCCCTCACAGGTCTCCACCCTATTGTAACAAAAATTTCCCCTCACAGGTCTCCACACATGCGGCAACCTAGGCCCCGACTCGCTGCGCATCTTCACCAAACAGCCGAACACAGCAGCGGTCTTCAACGTACCGTGTTGTTATCACCTGCTGAGCGAGACTGTTGATGTTAACCTGTTCGATGTGTTTCAACGTGAGTTTGGAAGCGGAGTCACAAGTCAGGGGTTCCCTATGTCGGAGTGTTTGAGAGGTAATCTGTTTTATAATTTTAGACATTATAAGAAAGAAAAGGGTTTGAATGATAAAGTGACAGAGGCAATGAACTTAAGTAACATGGCACACATTTTAGATTTTGTTTGTTTGGACATTTTAGATGTATGAATAAAAATATCTCTTTTAAACCGGTTCACAGTTTCATGACCCACATATGGGCTAGTGTGTTGTTGATGTTTTTTTTTTATAAAGTGACATGTGGCAATGAACTCAAGTAACATGGCACACATTTTAGATTTTGTTTGTTTGGACATTTTAGATGTATGAATAAAAATATCTCTTTTAAACCGGTTCACAGTTTCATGACCCACATATGGGCTAGTGTGTTGTTGATGTTTTTTTTTTCCTTTTGTGAAGCACGCTTGCCTAGAAGTAAAATATTATAAAATGTGCGGGAATTTAAGGGATTTGCCGAATGAAAACTTCAGGAATACTCAGTGCAAGAAAAATGACTATAATAGGTGTTGACTACACGGGTTAAGTACAGCAAGTGAAAAATATGAACAAAAGAATACATTTGCGCATCGCAATTAGAGGTAATTGCTCATTAAGTGAGTTGCTGCCATGCTGTGATGATCAGGCGCTCCAACATGCCCCCGGGCGTTGAAAGCAACGGTTTCAACCAGATTCCGAAGACACGGGCAATGGGCAGATTCTGTTGAAGGCTCGTCGAACGACACCAGTGGACGTCTGAATGTCTGCGACACGAGCAATGCCATCCGTTCCTGGGTGAACAGCCACAATTCGTCCAAGTCTCCACTTCAGAGGCGGCAGACCATCCTCCTTAATCACGACCAAGGAGTTTAGTTTTAGACCATCCTTGCAGGAACGCCATTTGGACCGCACTTGTAATTCTGCAACATACTCCTTACTCCATCTGCTCCAGAAGTGTTGGCGGAGTTGTTCAATTCTTTGGAATCGAGACAGATGGTTGACAGAGTTGTCCTGGTAGTCAGGTTGCGGCAACGAAGTTAAAGGCCGTCCAACAAGAAAATGTCCTGGCGTAAGCGGTGTATAATCTGCTGGATCTGAAGACAACGGTGTAAGTGGACGAGAGTTCAAGATGGCTTCAATTTTAGTTAATGCGGTGTAAAGCTCCTCGAAAGTCAAATTACAATTTCCCAACACTCTTTGAAGGTGGTATTTTGTTGACTTGACACCCGCCTCCCAGAGTCCGCCGAAATGCGGTGTATAAGCGGGTATAAAGTGGAACCTGATTCCATCGTTCGCTGCACTTTCACCCAAGGACGAACTATTTAATTTTAAAAATTTAGAAAGGTCGTTGTACGCACCGACAAATGAGGTACCGTTATCCGAAAAAAATATCAACGGGTTTACCTCTCCTAGAAATAAATCGATACAAAGCTAGTAAGTAACTATTGCTAGTTAAATCGCCAACAAGCTCCAAATGAATGGCCTTGGTTGTAAAACTAAATAAAAATTGCGACATATACCTTTATTAGCCTACATCCACGACCTTGACGACTAGCACACATAATAGGGCCGGCATAATCTACGCCCGTGCTCTCAAAGGGATAACCTGGACGAAGGCGTTCTTTTGGTAAGTTACCCATTAACGGAGGTACGACCTTACCCTTCATACGATGACACAGAACACACTTATGATAACAGGCCTTCGCCAAGTTGCGACCTCCTATTGGCCAGTAAGATTCCCTAATGGAAGCTAGCAGTAATTGCGGGCCAGCGTGCATCAGCCTTCGGTGCTCGAAATAAAATAATAATTTTGTAAACTCATGAGTGGACTGTAATAAAATAGGGTGCTTTTTACTGTAAACAAAATTAGAATTATCGAGACGTCCTCCTACTCGCATTATATTTTTATCGTCCAAAAAAGTATTGAACTTTAGAAGGGCGCTCCCTTTAGGTAAGCTCCTTTTATTTAAAAGTAAGTCGTACTCGGGAAACGATTGAGATTGACTTTGAATAATGACTACGTTTAATGCATCTTGTAAATCATCATGTGACAAATAGTTAGTCTTTGGATAATTTTTTCTACATGCCTTAATAAATCGCAATAGGTAAGCAACAGAACGTATAAGCCGCGAGTAATTAGAATAACGACTAAAATCAATTAAACCCTCACTTTTTGAATAATTAATAACAGCATTTAACACTACATTAGGTCGAGTCTCCGGTAACGTTTCAAATACTGGACATTTATTTTGAGAAGGCCACTCAGACGGGTCTAGTCCTAAGAATGTTGGTCCATACCACCACAGATCTGAACCCTGCAGAACACTGATTTCCACACCACGAGAAATTAGGTCTGCTGGGTTTTGATCGGTTGGGACGTGCCGCCATGTACAGTTACCCGCCTTATCCAAAACTTCAGCAACGCGGTTGCGTACAAACGGCTGAAGTTTGGTAGGCATCATCTGTAACCATCCCAACACGATGGTCGAATCAGTCCAACAATAGACCCGACTGATCTTCACTCGGAGTGAGCTCATCACCTCACAGAGACGGGAACCGATTACCGCACCACACAACTCCAGTCGCGGGATTGTTGTAGGCTTTATGGGAGCCACTCGACTTTTGGCCATCAATAAACGAACCAAATGCTCACCCTTATCATTAACACTACGAAAGTAGGCGCAAGCACCGTATGCGGACTCAGACGCATCTGTGAAAATGTGGAGTTCTAGCTCCGTATATGAGTTGCAGACTACAATTCGTGGAATACGGAAATGATTTAAAAGAGGCAAAGACTTATTATAGTATCCCAATGTTCACTAATCCCAATAGGTAATAGTTGATCCCATGATAATTTGTCTAACCACATTTTCTGTAACAATACCTTCATGGTAATAATAATAGGGCCCAACAGACCCAAAGGGTCGAAAATTCTCGCAATCACGGATAGCAAATCACGCTTCGTATGGCCGGTCGAGGACTTAGTAAGAATTATGGGAAACCCTAACTTATCATCACTGACATACCATCCGAGACCAAGCAATTTGTCAGGCTCATTAGATCCAATGTTCAAGTCCAATGACGCAGGCGACTTGCCTGACGCAGGAACAGAATCCGACACTAGTTGAGAGTCATTTGACTTCCACTTTCTCAATGGCATGCATGCCGACGCAAGCTCATTGGTAACTTCAGTGCGAATAAATTTAACTTCATCTAAATCATTCGCCCCTGTCAGTAAATCGTCGACGTAGAAGTCGTGTTTGATGATCTCCGATATTTTAGGGTTTTTACAATCGAGTCCTAGTTGTTTAATGCATCGTGTTGCAAGGAACGGTGCACTAGCCGTACCGTACGTGACGGTGTTTAATTCATAAACATTACTAGGCTCACAATCATTATCACGCCAAACAATCCGTTGCAAATACCTATCTGACGGGTGGACTACTATTTGTCTATACATCTTCTCCACATCCGCAGATAAGACATACTTGTGGAATCTGAACCGAAGAATTATAGACAATAGATCGTCCTGTACAGTTGGCCCGACCATCTGAAGGTCATTTAAGGACACTCCCGTCGTAGTAGGACAACTTGCGTTAAAGACAACACGAAGTTTGGTCGTGCTACTCGACTCACGTAATATTCCGTGATGCGGAATAAAATAACCAATACACAAATTGGGGTTATTAATTTTTGTCATATGACCGAGTGACTCGTATTCTAACAAAAACTCATGATACATTTTGTTAAAGTCTGGCTTAACCTTTAATCTACGCTCTAAAGAATGTAAACAATGTGCAGCTTTCATAAAAGAATTGCCCAGAACTAAAGGATCTTTCTTAAGGGGTATGCGAACACAAAAACGACCATCAGACAATCGCGTCGTATTTTTAACGAAATTATCCTCACATGACTTTTCTTCGGGCATGTAAGAATTGGAATATTTCGCATTCACCTCCTCTAATTGCCAAAACTTTGTCAATTCTGTTCTAAGCCTTTCCCAGTCACTGTCGCCATCGGAAATAGTTTTAGAAAAATTACAATTTACATCATTCGACAGCAGTGAAATATAATTTTGAGTAATTGGACCGGAAACTATCCATCCTAAACGGGTTTCACATAATACTGGTTTTCCGGTACCTAACTTTAGACGTTGCGATCCTAACAACTCCCAAAAAAGGTCAGCACCTATTAATATATCAATATTAGCAGGCTTATAAAAAGTAGGATCAGCTAAAATAATATTCGACGGTATGTCGAAATTAGAAATGTTAATTTCACGGCACGGTACGTTACTCGTAATATATGGCAGAACAAAACAATGAAGTTCGAACGTAAAACTGTCATCCAATGACGTCATCTTAACACGACTTGTTTTGCCTACGCGCGAAGTGACATTGTTAATGCCAATAATGCATTTATTTATTTGTCTAGTTGTTAAACTGAGTTGTTTACATAATCTGTCCGTTATGAATGACGAGGTGCTACCGCTATCCAGAACCGCGCGAACGAGATGCACATAGCCATTGTGGTCCCGCAGTTTGATCAGGGCGGTCGACAACAACACATCTCGCTGCTTATGATCACGGGGAGATGCAATGTTTGTTGACAAAGCTACGTTATTTGTATCAGTGGTAGTAGACGGTAAGACAGATGCAGAGAAGTTGTTATTTGAATTATCACGAAGTGTATTCGCAATAGTGATTTTAGAATCTATGTGAATTAGTGTGTTATGCCTACGTTTGCATAGTTTGCAACCTGGTTTTTTACATTTGTTAGCATAGTGACCTGAGCGAAAACAGTTGAAACAAACTTTATAACTGGGTAGTAATTTGAGACGATCGTCATTGCTTAATGCGAGAAACTGTGGACAATTATTTAAAGTGTGATCATTGTTATTACATTTAGGGCACACTTTAGGGTCTAATTCAGTGCTCGAACTATTAAGGGATTGGGCTGCTACCATAGACTTGACCTTAGGGCTTGATTTACCTGGCGTTTGGCAATGATTATGGCGAACTAGTTCTAAGGTCTCGATTAGATCGGCTCGATTACGTAGGAATTGCATAAATGCGTCGAACTTACTCGTGCTATCTTTGTCCTTCCTACCTTTGTACTCCTCCCACTCACGATAAGTCCTTTGATCAAGCTTACGTGTTATAATATAAATCAATAGTGTGTCCCAATATTTAACAGGCTCCCCTAATGACTCTAAAGCTCGCAAATCTTTATTTAGGTTATCGATTAAACTCTTTATAGCAACAGAAGATTCCCTTGAGATAGACTCGACATTAAACAATGCTGATACATGATTATGAACCAATAATCCTTTGTTGTCAAATCGATCACATAACAACTTCCATGCCACAGAGTAATTGCTCGAAGAAAACTCGATAGATTTAATTACTACTGCAGCAGTTCCCTCAAGAGATGCTCTCAAGTAATGGAACTTATTAATTTCGTCAATGTCATCGTTACAATTAATTAGGCTAGTAAAGGAATCGCGAAACTCCAGCCAATTAGAATATAAACCGCTAAACTTTGGTAACTGGATTGTTGGCAATTTAACTGGCTTGTGCACGCTAGCATGTGTGCTTTTACAGCTTTCCATCGATTTACTATCCTTATTAAAATCACTCAGAATATTCTGGGCTCTAGACAAGGATTTATAATAAAGAGACTCAAATTCAGAACGCTCAGAATATTGTAATTTGAGATCATCTACAATGCATTCCAGACGTAACTGTACCTCATCATACTGCTCGTACAACGACTCGATCTTGCCCATGCGCAATTGCAATTCTGAAACATCACAGTTTGATAACTCTTTGTCCTTGAGTGAGTCCAGAAAGTGGACAAACGCAGTCAAACGACCCTTGAAGCTGCCTCGCTTTTTGATTAAATCCCTTTCCTCGGACATGCTGGGAGATGAATGTTGTCAACCTGAAATTGATACAGGAATACAATTGTAAAAGACGAATAATATGACCTTAATACACGCATAAAATTACACCTAAGTGCAATAGCAAAACAACATAAACCTAATGATGTAACTACCCAACGGTATAAATAAACTATACATACAATCCAGATCCAAACTTATTATTTGCAAACACTAATCGTTGTTGAATACATAAATGATTCTAAATAAGTAATAATAACTTTACTATGTTTTAACAATGACTTGCAATAATATCAAGCACTCACAACTTATAATATGTATTATGTTAAGATACCTGCTAATAATATAATGAACAACTACTGTTTTGTAGATAGTTACGTGAATTAGTTACAGCTTTATAACTTAAGTTTAATTGATGTAGCATACAAGCTAACTATACTATAATCAGTATGATATTAAACTTAATTTTGCTGATGAATATAATACTAATTACACTGCAACAAGTACCTAATGATTTTCATATAACACAATACAATCGGTAGTACAATAAATAAAACTGACCTTTTATGAATATTTACTTTCACTTATACTACCTGAGTGTTGGGTGACGATATTAGACTTAATTTTATGTAACTTTAACGCCGTACACCGCTAATAGTTTGCTCGAGATCACTCCAATCCACCGGCAATTAACCTCCACGGCACGTGGATAATAAAATCCTTAATTCCTTGATTATGATCGCTGATCTTCTTGATATAAAACGTTATCCAGCTCGTTACGGACCATGTGCGGGAATTTAAGGGATTTGCCGAATGAAAACTTCAGGAATACTCAGTGCAAGAAAAATGACTATAATAGGTGTTGACTACACGGGTTAAGTACAGCAAGTGAAAAATATGAACAAAAGAATACATTTGCGCATCGCAATTAGAGGTAATTGCTCATTAAGTGAGTTGCTGCCATGCTGTGATGATCAGGCGCTCCAACATAAAATAAATAATTAAATAAATTATTTTTGTAAAGGAGTTCTAATAAAGACGCTTTTAAACGTCAATGATTTGGTCAATACTTTTAAACTAGATGGCGCTTCCTATTGACTAATCGCTAAGCAAAACAGCAAAGTCAAATCGTTTATTTCAATTAGGCCACTAAGCGGCACTTTTGAATGTTATAATAACAATTGATTCTACTGTTCATTCGCAAAGGTAAATTGTCATGGAGCAGAACGGAAAAGAAATTCCAACGACACAACTTAAAAGTGCATGGTCTGTTTCAATGATACTTTTCATTTTACCACACAATTTTCACGCTCATCCAGGAAGGCTACCAGTAAACCTAAGATTTTACCCAGAAATTATTTGCAGATTCTATTTTTCTCTCATACGAAGTGCTCATGTGTGAGTAGGACATCCCCTAACGTATTCATATTGTTCCAGGGTATAACTTGGGCAGAAACGCAAGGATGTTGGCAGCTCAGTCTATAGACAGGGTGGTTAGTCAACAACAGTTGCCTTCAACCAGTTTGCTGTACAGAGCTTTATTGCAGGTAACATATTTTTTAGTTTCCCATAATAATTAAGTATTGTGGTGTTTTCTACAACTAAGCAAAACTGATGCTGCCTAAATCGCAAGACATGAGGGGTTATGACGGCAGGATGGTGTTAGCTTCTGTGCCCTACTCTTTCATAAAAAAAAATGCAATAAATCAAAACACCCGGCTGCTTAAAAAACGAACTAAAAAGTCGAAAACAAGAAAAATCATGCTATGCAGTCTGAGGATACATATACGTGAGCTGGCTGACCAAAACTAGATATTATCTCCGACTGCACAACATGATTTTTTCTTGATTTTCGTCTTTTTAGTTAGCTTTTTAAGCAGTCGGTATTTTTGTTTTTTTTTTATTTAACACTTTTTAGTTACCATTTTTTTCGAATTAGGTACATTTGAACATATAAGTGTAATCCTTTTTTGATAACGCCTCTTAAACCCCTTTATTTTGATACCCCACACAAAGGGATGGGAAGAAAAAAAAATTGGCCCCCACAATATGGCGCCCGAAAACCGCCATTTTACTATTGTCCAATTTTAATGTAGCCAGTGACACTCGCAAGAATAAGACGAATCGATTGACGTACGAATCATCAAAATCGGCCAACGCGTTTGGTCTCTGGAACGTCACATAGGAACAAACATTTATTCATAGACTGATAAACACATTACCCTCCTTCGGCAGTCGGGTAAAAACAGCATACTGCAAATTAATATTGTGAAAATCGACTTTGGTTAGACTAACTAGTGATTATAACAATATAAGCATTAGTGACAATAGTCGCATTGGAAGTGAGCCTTCTAATGGGAATGACTGATATCATCCTGTCTTTTATAATTACAATATTTTTTCCCCACAGGCTATCATTGAAGAGCAACTACCAAACCACAAAATCTCCGAAGGCAAGCTCAAAAGGATAACACCGAAATGTCAAACATTCCAACAGTATTTCAAAATGGCGGACGAAATTTTAAAATTAGAACTTTATGATAGTTTGCCGGCCAGTTACTTCACAAATATACATAAAAATATGGATTGCCAGTGGAAAAAACTTGTACTGTTTTATCTAATAAGGTTATGTTTGGCACAAGTGGTTGAGAGTTTGATATTGTTAGATAGATTAATGTTTTTATTTGAAAATAGATTTGAGAATGTTTATTTGGTTAAGTTGTTTGATCCTGTTTTATCTCCAAGATGTCATAGTATTGTTGCAGTTAGATAGCAATATTATAATCGAATGTGATATTTTAATACAATGCCTGCCCTGTAGTATACCCAGATTGGGTAGAAAAATAAATTTTACATTGTAAATAATAATGGGAATCAATAATAAAATTATTAAACTGAGGTTTTGATTTATTATTTTGACCGTGGCATTTTTTCTAGATAATTTATCTTCTCTGTCGTTTAATCAAGTATTGTAGCATGCGCGACTGTACTACGTTCGACAAACGCTGTTTTATGCCGAGTTCCTGGAGGATCTTCCCACTTTCCAACTCACGCACTGCCCACGTCTCGGTTGCGTAAAGAAAAATGGAGAACACAATTGTTCGTATGAGCCTGATTTTGGTGGCTTTGGTAATGTTGCGATTCCTCCACACTTTTCCTAGCTTCTCCATCGCAGTTCTGGTCATGGCCATACGTCGTTTCACTTCATCTACGCAGCTGCCGTTGTTTGAGATCAAAGCCTCAAGGTAAACATAGATCTGAACCACGTCGCAGTTCGCGATACGTGTCACTTCGGGCGAGTTGTCGTTGACGCGGTCCACGAGCATAATTTTGGTCTTAAATCGGTTTATTCTCAAACCAAACGTGAGGCTTATGCGCTCCATCCTGAGAAGTAATTCCTCCACAAGGTCAGCGTTACTCGCAAATAAGGTGGTGTCATCTGCGTACCGCAAGCTCACGATTTTGCATCCACCAATCACAACAACATTGGTCCAATCTTCGAGAGTGATTCGCATTACAAGCTCGGTGTAGACGTTAAATAGTAATGGCGATATTATGCATCCCTGTCGCACGCCCGCACTTGGATGGACACTGTCAGAGAGGAAGTCATCAGTCCGCACTGAAGCTGTTCCCCCTTCGTAGACCTCCCTGAGCAGGTGCACGAGGTGTTGAGGTGTACCCATGTCCAGTAGTGTTTTCCACAACATTGGCCATTTCACTGAGTCGAACGCTTTGGAGATATCAACAAAGCATATGTATGTCGGCTTGGTGAATTCTCGAGCCTTCTCAATGATTTGGCGAACAATGAGAATTTGTTCACTGGTTCCTTTTACAAATCCGGCTTGTTCTGGCGCCATTTCTCTGGACAAATATGCCTTCAGTCGCTCGTTTATTATGTTTAACATTATTTTGCTGGTGTGTGTTATTAGGGCAATAAGTCGAAAGTTACTACACACTAAATGATAGGTTTAGGAATGAGGTAATAAGACAACGTTGTGGTTTAAAAGAAGATTGAAAAGAGTATGTTAAGATAGTTTGGCCATGTTGAGAGGATGAATGAAAGGCGACTTACGAAATGTATTTACAAGGCAGACGTGAATGGAAACGCCGGGAGGGGACGCCCTAGAAAGACATACATAGACCTTATAGGTGATGTTCTTCAAAAAGGCCAGGTGCGCAGTACTCATAACCGGCGTGTGTGTATGACTAGATGTATGAATGTGAGTGAAGCAAAATAAGTATGTAAGGATCGTAGCAGGTGGCGTTCTGTAGTTTCTGCCTACATAAACTCACGCTTTTTTCCCATGGGGGTGAAAAAGGCGTGAGTTTATGTATGTATGTATGTTACTACACTTCTTCGTGGAACCTTTTTTATGAAGGGGAGTTAAGACGGTGTGAGCCCACTCGGAGGGCCATTTGCCTGTGAGCCATATCTTGTTGCAAATGATGTGGAAGATATAAACGCGACGCTCTCCCAATGCACGTATGGTTTCAATTGGTATCTCATCTTTTCCTGTGGCTTTCCCCTTCTTTAGATGTTGGATAGCGGCTCTCACCTCCGACTCGAGAATATCCGACTCGAGCACATCACTCGCAGGTTCCGTGGATGCGAAATTTCGCGACTGAGGATCTTGGTACAAGGACTGACAGTAATTCCTCCAAACTCCCGAAATTTTGTCCAATTCAGTGATTATTTGGCCATTCTGATCATCGATGGCCTAGGTTTTGGACGACAGATTCTTCGTAATGAGACGGATTTTGTGATACAAGTCTCTGGACTCATACCTGTCTACATGACACTCAATATCCTTGCACATATTACGTAGGTAGGTATTATGGTCTTGTCTACATTTGCGCTGTATTTGTGCCGACATTTTATTGAGAGCCTTGATATCGGCTCCCACTGCTTTCATCTTCCTGCGTTCTTCGACTAGCTTGAAGGTGCCATCAGTCATCCAATGCTGTCTTTTGTGACTTGTAATTGGTGGTGTGGCATTCGAAACAGTTGTAGTAATAAGTGACTTAGCTCTGTCCCATGGTGCATCGGATGTTTCGTAAGCCAGATCCGCTTCAGACCACTGTGACCAGTTCTGCTCGACAATCGAACGAAATCTCAGAACATCTTTTACTTCGGCTTTTTAATGACTGGCTGCTGTAAGCTTGAGCTTTAGTTTAGAGATCAAAAGATAATTTATACTTACAATAAATTTCATACTTAATTGCCTAAATTTATTTTAAACCAAAACGATGGCGTGGCGATTTTTATAAATAGTGATATTTTTTGTGACGTAATGGAACCTCAGTTTGTCGGAGCAAATTGCCTAGTTTGCAGGGTGGGAGCAAGGTGTTGTATAGTTGCGCTTTATCGGTCGCCTTCTTTTACAAATATACGAGTAACTAACTTTAATTATAGTCTTCATAACATTCTTGGATCTTTGTCAAACTTTTTCACTCTTGCTGTGATCGGTGATAATAATATCGACATAAAAGCGGACAGCACCAACACAAATTGTAATGAGTACCTTAATTTAACAGCAATGCATGGTCTTCTGTCCGCTCATTTGTGCCCAACCCGCTTAAATAATTGTATTGATCATGTACTTCTTCGCACGACTACACCTGCCGTGACATTAGTTCCATAACCGATCATCAGCCCCTCATTCTGTTTGTTGATAATTTAAAACCAAATCTAAAACCTCCAAGGACAAATAAAAGATTGGACTACGCGGCTGTGCAGACTCAAATTGAAGAAACTGGCTGTCAGCAGGCCTCAATATTAATAACGCCAATTAGGCTGCTGATATCTTAGTAAACACCGTATCAAGAATAATAAAAAAGCACAATCATGTCTCAAAAATCCTGTGGAAAAATAGAACAATAAAACCCTGGATAACACCGGGGCTTCTCAGATGTATTGCTCATCGTGAAAGTCTTCATGAACAGGTCTCTAACTCCCCAGCAAATAGTATACTTCTACTAACATATAAAGGTACCGTAATTACTGTAATGAATTACTAAGTAAGCTAAAACTGATTTATGAGACCGGGGAATTTATGAAAGCCAAGCACAGTCCAAAGGCAACATGGGATGTCATTAATAGGGTAGCAAACTTTAAGTCTAAACCAGCTCACCCTACCGAACTTATTAATACTAACGAGCCTTTATCCCCCAGTATATAGTGTTAACACGTACTTTGCTGGCATCGGTAGGGAAATGGCGGACAAAATATCGAATCGATCTCTTTCAACTGGCGTTATTACGCAATATAATAATAATTTAAATTCCATGGTCCTACTTGAAACTAATGCAGGAGAGGTTGATCGTATATTACTTAGCTTGAAACCTGGACGGGACGGGATCCCTGAAAAGGTATTGAATTCCTCCTGCTATACCCTGGTCCCCCTTATTACCCATATCTGTAACCGGGCTATTACTACAGGTATTTTGCCGAGGGTATTTAAAAAGGCCGTTGTGCATCCGGTGTTTAAGAATGGTGGAATGGAATGACAGAGGCAGTGTCTTGCCTTGAGTCACATAAAATCATCTCTGGAAACCGTTATGGTTTCCGAACTGGTATATCCACGGAGGATGCTGTTCTAGCTCTAACAGAACATGCTGTTCGAATCTTAGATAAAAAGCATAAATGCTTGGGACTATTCCTTGATATGGCAAAAGCTTTTGATACAGTCTCTGTCCCCATCCTCCTAAACAAACTGGAACGTATAGGAGTTAGAGGTATCCCCTTAAAAGTGTTTAGTGATTATCTGCACGATCGTGTACAAGTTGGGAAAATAGGGGATCTCTTGAGCTGCGAGGAGAAAATTAACTGTGGAGTCCCCCAAGGAAGCATCCTGGGTCCCACATTATTTATTCTTTTCATAAATGAGCTGTGCAGCGTCACTCTCCCAAACTGTAAAATCTTCACTGTGGATGGGGTTGACTGGAGCCAAACGAAGCATAATGCAGAGTATGCCCTAAGGATTGTCATGGCCTGGCTGTCTGATAATCTTTTGACACTAAATGTTGTCACTAATGTCAATGAGGGCTGACCTTCAGCCCCCGGAGACTTCTGCAAGTTTGTTAAGGCGCATACGTGCTCGATGTCTTCCCCTGACTGTTGCTGCTTGAATATCGCCCGATCTCTCTGTGTTAAATATTTGGGTGTGCATATCGATCAGAGCTTCCGTTGGCACAAACAAATTGAAATTGTCACAACTCGAGCTCGTAGGCTCATATTTATATTTAAGAGACTTCGTCAGTCTGTGGACAAAAAACCTTGAGGTTGGTGTACCTGGCTCTATGCCAGTCTCTGCTTACCTACTGCTTGACGATATGGGGTGTAGCCCCGAAGTCTACACTCCTGCAGCTTGAGATCGCCCAGCGAGCTGTACTGAAGGTGATGACAAAGAGACCTTTCAGGTAGCCTACATCTCAGCTTTACGCTGACTGAAGTCGTCACGGTAAGACAGCTTCACATTTTTAAGACCATAACCCATAAACACAAGTCGCGTCCACTGCAGCAGCCCCGTGGTAGAATTAGATACACAATATTCAAATCATATCGGACCAGAACATTTTTTGCGAGTAAACACTACTTTATCTTTAGTGCAAAACTGTACAACAAGGCAAATAAACATTTGAACTTATTTCACCTTGACATAATAAATTGTAAACTGAAGGTGAGGGATTGGCTTGTCCATCTTACCTACTCGTATCAGGAAACAGAGGACTTGTTGGCAGACATCGCTCGGTGAATCCCGATCGAAATTACATTCTACAATACCCTACACACTACATATTCAGACGCCATAAAACACACACAAAAACACCCTACTACATTTCACACACAAATATTAAATAAAGCAGAGAACTCAAACTTAATTATATTTATTAAACTTTACTGTTAGCGGCAATTTATTATAATATTATTTGTAATTAGAATATTAATCCAATTAAATTTTAAAATTGTAAATATTAATTTAAATATTATTAATCACCAAAATAATATACTGATAAATTAAAATACTAATAAATAATTTATATATATATTGTGACCAGCCAGGAAGGAACCCTGACACCTGAGATACAGGACATGTACTAGTTTGGGTGTCATAAGTTTCAAGCGTTTTGCATGTACTAATGTAGCCTAATCATTGTATTCCTTCTTGTCAATTCTCTCATTGTGTATTATTATCGTTTATTTATCATTGCTCTGATTATATTACATTTTTAAATATTTCTTAAAACACACTATAAAAAAAACATTTAATAATATAAATAATAGAGGCCCACCGGTATCGAGAACAGGGTCCAAGCTACCGGCGGTCAGGGCTCGGAGAGAGGAACCTCCTAACAATACGAACCGTGTCCAGCTAATACTGCTTTCTGCATCAGGCCCTTGACCCAGTCGCCTAACGAGAGCCTCCTAAGGTGTTGGTCGAGGCTCGTGGCTATTAAGCCATTGGCCGACACGACTATCGGTAAAATTATCGCTGTGTCCACATCCCACATGTCGACAACCTCGCAAGCCAAGTCAGGATACTTGATTTGCTTATCTTTCTCGGCTTTCACGAGGTTGGTAATATCAACAATCATTGCACGCCTCTCGATTCGGTCCACCACCACAATACCAAAGTTAATTGGCTACAATAGTCCTGTCAGTGATGATGGACCGATCCCAGTACAAACTGGGTCGGGCACATACCTGTAGTATGGCACCTCCGATGCCACAAGAGTGTATTTCAGAGCAAGTTGCTGATGGATAATCCTGGCTACAAGGTTGTGACTATGCAAGTCCTCCTCATTGGCTAGAAGAGATCAACCAGAGATAATGTGGCGGATAGATTCACCCGGGCGGTGACATGCCCGACAAATGTCAACCGTGCCATCCTTCATAATAAATCTGCGGTAGTTATTCATCATGATAACTTCGTCCGTAATTGCACAGACAAAACCTTCGGTTTCCCCAAAGAGGTCACCGAAACGCAGCCAGGCTACGGACGCTGATTGGTCTACATCGGACCCATGTAGGGCCCGGCAAAAGCGTCCGTGAAGCTCCTTACTTTGCCCTACCTCCCTGCGGTCGTTAGTGTCAAGCACTACAGGCTTGCGCCAGTTCTCATTCGCCAAGGAGAGCGGGTTGAATTCCTTGTCCACAAAATATTCCATGAGATTGCATATCTCGCGGTTGTGGAGGTTTTTGGCATTTAGAAAGCCTCGGCCTCCACACTTCATATATACGGGTATACAATCTCATGATCGACGATCATGGGTGATGCATATCGATGTGCAGTCAGCAGTGTACGGACCCGTCTATCCAGGGCGTCAAGTTCCGTTTGAGTCCATTTAAGTATGCCGAAAGAGTACATCAATACCGATGTGACCCAACCGTTGAAGGCGCGCACCTTGTTTCCGCCCGAAAGAAGGCTATTGAATACCTTCTTCAGGCGGCCAAAGAAGCGTTCCCTCAACGATTGCTTCATGTCAGTAGTGCTGATACCTAACGCTTCCGACATACCCAAATACTTAAAGGTTTCGTTTGGAGAGAGGGATCTCAGGTTTATGGAATCCGCGAGTTTAATTCCCACGGATTCCACAATCTCTCCTCGCTTTACATGCATGACCGCACATTTGTCCACACCAAACTGCATCCGATGGCGCTACTAAAAGTTTCAGTTACCTTCAGTAGCTCCATCAGCTGAAGATTGCTGGGTGCAAAGAGCTTCAGGTCATTCATGTAAAGGAGGTGAGATATAACCTGACCACCTCTCCTCAACCGATAGCCTAGTCATGAATTCTCCAGCAGCATGCTTAGAGGATTCAGGGCCAGGCAAAACCAAAGTGGACTCGAAACTATCGACCTGGAATATACCTCGCACGATCCTTACAGGTTCGCTATTCCTCTGGATATTTCGACATCCTAGATAGCGAAGGACTGTGATCCATTGCCCCATACACGACATCAGGAAGGTGCGTAGAGTTGTATCTATTATATACAATTCTAGCACCCGCATGAGCCATGTATGAGGCACCGAGTCATAGGCCTTCTTATAATCTATCCAACATGTCGACAGTTCCTTTCGGGAACGCCAAACCTGTTGGCTAATGGCCATATCTAAAAGGAGTAGCTCCTTAGTACCGCGGGACCCGTTCCTACATCCATTCTGAGAGACCGACGACGTGATTATTTATTTAAACTCTCAAATTATTATTATTACTTGCTTAATATTTATCTGAAGAAACATCTCATGAATTTTGGTGCGATAAGAAATCACTTGTATTCCACCGCAACTGGAGTAGCTATCGTTTAGACACTACTAATGTTATAGTTTTGCCTGAAGTACGGACCTGTGCCTGGTTGATACACCGCCGACCACATCGTCGCTTACCATCAGGTGAGTTGGTGGTCAAGCGCGAGCCTATCAATAGTAAAAAAAAATAGAGAATCTTCGTTATATTGTAACATCTCACACAACATGTAGTTACTAGTAAAAGATTCTGATTCTAGACACGGTCCCGTTTTAATGGGAATTAAAAAAAACTGTTGATATAGGTATGGTTCCAATCCATACATTGGTATCCAAACGGTTGGAGCTACGGGTCACTCCCGTACAGGTAAACGGGAGCGCGAAATAAATATATTTTGGACCTATGAACTTGAAATTTGGTGTGAAAATGTTTATTATTATGTAAATTTTACTAAAAAATACTAATATATTGGTCAATCAGTTTTTTCATTGAAATGCCCTCTTTTTTACCCGACTGCCGAAGGAGAGTAATGTGTTTATCAGTCTATGTATGTATGTTATTCCTATGTGGCGTGCTAGATCCAAACACGTTGGCGGATTTTGATGATTCTTACGTCAATCGATTGGTCTTAACCCTGCGAGTGTCGTTGGCTACATTAAAACTGGCAAATAAAAAAACGGCGAACAATTTTTTTTTTTGATTTGGTCCCTGGTAGAGTATCAAAATAAAGGGTTTTAAGAGGTGATTTCAAAAATATATTACACTTATAGGTAAGTATAAATGGACCTAATAAAAAAAAAAACTAAAATATTATAAATAAAAAAGTTTATTATAAAAATCAAAAAACCCGACTGCTTAAAAAGCGAAATAAAAAGACATACAATACATATACATACATACATATAGCTTACATCTGGTTTTGGTCAGCCAGCTCGCGAATATGTATATCCTCCGAATGCACAGCATGATTTCCTTCATGTTTACGTCTTTTTAGTTTGATTTTTAAGCAGTCGGGATATTGATATTATAATAATCCGGTTTCCTATTACAACCAACTTGATTTTGCTGTTTGTTACAGAACCGACATGCACTTGGCGGGTTATTTAATCCATGTTTCCATGTTTTTACTTAATTCGTTTTCCCATAACAACATCTAATTCGGTGAACCACCCAGTCCGCCCACTAGTTAATTGAATTGAATAAAACCTTAGATGTTGCCCAATTTATGTTTTCTTTGTTTTGACTTTCACATTGCTCGTAGATTTACGATTTCTGAGTAACAGCTGACAAAGTTTTGATTGCTGTACTATTCCGTGAATTGAGCGCGAATCGTGTTCCGAGTAATGCGTTTAGTTTGGACTTGTTCTGTGTTGTGGTACTTGTTAGGCGTTGCGATTGCGAGAATTAACTTTTTCCACTCCAAATATACATGGTCATAATAAATATCGCAGCTCCGCGGTGATGGATAGCTATCCATATTATTTATTTAAGACCAACAAAAGATGTAAGTAGGAAGGTAAAGATTTTTTTTTGTTTCATAAATAAAGTAGGAAACGAAAAGTGAGGCCACAGAGACGATAAAACAAAAACCGATCTTTACTTTTTATTTTATTATGAGTAACTGCACTACCCTGGTTGTCTGGAAGAGATCGCGGAATGCGATAAGGCCGCCCATTGTATTTGTTTTAAGTTTCCTTTATAAATGTAACTTATGGTGTACAATAAAGTATATAATAAATAAATACCAGGGACCCTTTGTTAAGTACTTACTTCTTATTGAAAGTTTTTTTATTTTAAATTATGTTCTGTAGGTAACTAAGTATTAGATATGTTTTTTATTTTTTATTTGTTATGGGTTTGCTCTTGACTCTAGTCTAGGTCATAGGTGACAGAGACAAAGTCGACGATGGAGTGAGCTTACCCAGAAGAAGCCTGTAACTTTGAAGAGATTCGGGTTAATAAATCTAAAATATAAAAACATTTTCACATAAAATAAACCGACTTCCAAAGCAAAACACAAAAAAGCAAACATAACTTTGGTTTCGACAGTCGGTGTCGGAAAACGACAAAAATAAGAGGTAGGTACAAAAGACACCGACTTCCGAGACGAAAGTTATTTTTGCTCCTTTTTGGTTTTTTTAAGTAAGTGTAGTATATAATATAATATAGATGGCTGCTTGTCAGACCAATTGGATATTAATGCCGGAGTTTCTCAGGGGTCGGTACTCTCAGCGACATTATTCTTGCTGAACATAAATGAGCTGCTAAAACCGGCACCTTTGGGTATGCAGACGACTGCACTGTTGCTGAGAGATACTTGTCCAACGCACGGGCTACTGGGCCAGAGGTCCGGTCTCTCCGTGAGGCCATGATGGAGCGTTTGAGCTTAACCTTGGAGGCAGTCTCCAAATGGGACGACGCCAATCTGGTCAAGTTCAATGCCGCTAAAACACAGGCGTGTCTTTGCTCTAAAAAGATTCAATTTCACCGTGCTCCATCTTTCCGAGGTGTAACCGTGCTGATAACGGACCATATCTTGAGCTTCTTGGTGTAAAGTTGACATCGACCTTCAATTTTGGCCCATACAATGAGGCAAAGGCTCAACTGTATGCCATTAAGTTAGAAATTCTTGCGAATGTGAGAAAGTACTTCACGCCAGAACATCTGCATTATTTGTATCAAGCGCAAGTTCGATTTTGCATGGAGTACTGTTCTCATCTCGGGGACAGATCTGCCAAATATCAGCGTGATGCACTAGAGTCGATCGAAAAAACAGGCCAAGAGGCTCATCGGCAATGAGGCACTGGTTGAGTCAAAGCTCCAGAGCCTTGAACATCATCGCCGAGTTGCGAGCTTGTCGGTTTTTATCGGTAGAATTCCTTGCCGGAGTCTGCCGGAGTCTGTGTTTCCCGATAGCTACAACATCGGGGTCTTTAAGTCAAGAGTGAATAGGTAACTTCTAGGCAAGCGTGCTACACCTTCGACCACATCATCACTTACCATCAGGTGAGATACTGGTCATTTTTGATGAAACTTGTACTATTCCCCAAGTTGAGAGATACTTAATCCAATAAACTGACATCACCCACTGCTGAACTTACGGCTCCCTCTATTTGTACCAAACCTTTTTCTGTGCCACTCTCATCCAGGTCCTACCCACGATGGCAACAATCTAGAATTGTACTATATTTTACTATAATACCTATTATAAATTTGAAAGTTTGGATGGATGTGTGTGTGGATGGTTGTTACGCAACCACGCCAGAACGGCTAAACGGATCTGGATGAAATTTGGCACAGAGATAGATTATAGTCTGAAATAGTACATAGCCTACTTTTTATCCCGGTATAATGTTGCATTGGTTGATAAAACCTTTCACGCGGGCGAATCCGATGGCAGAAGCTAATTATTGATATAGCGCTCACCTGTGGGCGGTATCAGATTTTGGCGATCCTTTTGCTGTCCTAATTACAACAGATGAAGGGATGCAGATAGCTAATTTACGAATCAAGCATGGTATGGTAGTCATAGCGGATCTTTGTGTCTCTGAAGTTGGCTTTGCCAACCATTGCGCAAGAAACAGTTTGTCATCGAGTATACTGCATAGTGTAAGTGAGATGGAACGATCCGACAAACGTAAGCGAGTGAAAGATACAGTTATACAATGCTATCTTCACCTTCAATATTGACACAAAAATAACTACTGCGCACGGTCTTGCAGCCAATTCAGAGACACAAAGATCCGCTGTGAGTATTATATCAGATTTTGACGCTGGTCTATTGTTTTCCTAAAGGCAACAGATGAAGGAATGCAGGTAGCTAATTTATGAATCAAGCATTGTGGCATAGGTACTTACCTAAGCCACAATGCTTGATTCGTACATTACCCCCACTTACATAATATTTCCCTACGGAAATGTACAGAACATAAATTGGTATCAAGGGAAATAAGTGTGAAGTTTTCTGAAAGTTCCTAAATACCTACCCATCTATTCATATCTATCTCCCTTAAGAATGAAAGTACATACTATGTTTGATACATACATAATATGCTTAGCAGGCAGTAATTTACGTACCTACACCTTCATAAATAAGATTTATCATGTCGTAAATCCATATTTCGTATCTTCTTACAAGAAAAATGAGAAAGTTTTTTTGTCTGTTTGTTTTGACCTAAACTTCAGTATCTATCTAACCTGCTTTAAACCTATTGGCAAAAAAGCTGGGCTAGGATTTAGATATACCATATAACTTTTACATACATATATACAGTCACGCATTTTGCCACTCAGCCACGCCCTACCCCGCGGCCGCCCACGGACCCTGGTGCATTACACTACTTACCACCTTAGTGGCCATGCCACGGAACCTTGCTCTAAAAGCTTATGATAGGTACCCTGGCCTTTTTGAAGAACATCCCAACCGGTATTAAATTTTCTTAAGAAATATTCATATAAAAAAAATCTAAGATAATTTAATACCGGAAGAAAAAAAAAAAAACTTTTTCACATAAGAACCAAACCGACTTCCAAAGTAAAACACATCAAAACGAAAAATAACTTTCTTTTCCGAAGTCGGTGTCTTTGGTACTTGTTATTTGCTAGTTTTTCGACACCGACTTCGGAAAACAAAATTAATTTTCTTTTTGTAGTGTTTTGTTTTGGAAGTCAGTTTGAATGGTACCACTTTCATGAGTAGGTACCTACCATTTATTAACCGACTTCCCGAAAAGGAGGAGGTTCTATGTTCGACATTATGTATATTTTTTTTGTATGTTCCCCGATATCTCCGTCAACTGTGGACCGATTTTGAAAATTCTTTTTTGTTTGAAAAAGTATGTTCCAAAATTGGTCCCATTTTAATTTAGTGAAGATCTGATGAAGAACTTCGGAGATATACAACAGAACTCTTCAAAAAATAACAGCAAATCTCTCGGGATTGCTGCAATCGCATGTCTGTTTATTGGTTATACCATTTCATAACATAACATCATGCCAGTACGCTCGTAAGGGGTACGCAGATCTCTCATTTCACCGGTTATGTTCAAGTTGCATGTAATCTATTCTGGCGTTATAGGTACCTTACTAACTTGCCTATTAGGTAAGTACAACTAAAAAGAGAAAAATAAAAAAAACTTTTTTGTAAAAAAATACTACCGACTTCCAAATACAAAACTACAAAGTGAAAAATAACAAATTTTTTGGAAGTCTTGTCTTTCGCAGGTACCAATTTGTTTGCGTTATGGACACCGACTTCAAAAAAAAAGTTATTTTTCACTTTGTAGTTTTGTTGCAAAAAAGTTTTTTTTGTAAGTGTTTCATCTTAGTCGGTTAACTATTCGAGATATCTTATACCCGTGATATAATATGGGTTAAAGTATGAAAATGCCGTTTTATTTTAATAAGAAAACAAAGTTTTTTTTTTTTGTTTTTATATGTACTTCGAATTGGCAGTGAAACAGCCTCGACTAATGAATCGATATTCACCATTATTGCTCCATGATAACGCGAGACCTCATACAGCACGAACAACCGTTTTAACTCTACAGGAACTGCAATTAGAAACCATTCGTCACCCTCCGTATTCGCCAGACCTTGCTTCAACGGACTACCATTTTTTTCGTGATTTGGACAATTTTCTACGTGATAAAAAGTTTTCTTCTTAGGAGGCAGTACAAAATGCTTTCACACAGTTTGTCGAATCTATATCACCAGAGTTCTATCGCATAGGCATAAATGGCCTTCCTATTAGATGGCAGCAATGTATAAATAATAATGGTAATTATTTTGATTAAATAAAATGTTAAATTCAAAAAAAAAAAAAAAAAATTTTTTCAGTACAAATCGGCAATTTCATACTTTAACCCCTAATACTTAGCATTAAGGAGTTCCAGTGGCCATCTGTGGTCTACTTTATCAGTTCCACTTCACAAATGATTGTTTCTGAGTGCAAATGATGTAGCCTCCACCCGATCTATTCCCACCTAAGAATTGGCAACTGAATAAAAAACGGGCGTGTACTTTAAAAATTAAGTTTTAATTTGCAAAACCAAACTAGATTAGCCGGAGGCACACAAATATTTGTAGGTAGTGGGTTACGGACGTCTGTTGTCACTCCTGCAGGGATAGGTACTCTCCTGTAGTAGCAGGAAGCCGGAGATGGAAGCTGGCAGATGATATGCAGAGGTGCTGTACGTCGATGTCTCTGGCAGCTTATACGGCGAGGTGTCAGCCACGACTCGCTCAGCACAACAGTGGCGTAGCGACAGGTGGGCCTTCGGAACTGCGGCACACGTGACGTGCACGCAGTACTTGTCGAAGTGCTCGATGCCGAAGAAATGATGAAGCTGCAGAAGCGAAGAAGCCGTAGATCCTGGAAACCACCGTTCCAGCCTATTAGATCGTGGCCGAATATTCTCCGTCCTGGGGTACCACCGACGACAACAATAAGAAAGTACCTATTTAAATGTAGTAGTATTGACGTGGTGGCACTGACCAGAACGGAGTTTACATAAATATCAAGCAAGCTTGAGCAAAAAGAAAACAGTAAAAACAATGATTAGGAATCCGTTAAAACGTTACAGACTTATTTTTCAAAATTATTAATAAACTTGAAGGTAGAAGAAAATTAGGTAGCAAGATGCAACATTATTAGCTATAACTGAGGCTATTACTAAATGGTGTTTATTGAAAAAAAGTAATTACATCTGTAGCGTAACGAGAAGTATAGGGGTAGGTACAATAAATAATGATTGGCAAAAGAAATGAAGATGGCAATGATTATGCTTTGCGTAATTTGTGTGCTATTCAAAACTTACCCTAATTCGGAATTTCCACGCACAACTTTAACGGCACTTATTAAACCGTCGTTAACTCGCGAAATAAATATAAGTTTAAAAAATTAACGCTCGTGTCTGCTAGGGCGCTCGACAGGACGCAAAGCAATACGTGTGCTCGCAAATCAGCCTAGGAGCGACTGGCGGACGACTGCTGCGCGGGCGACCGCGCGCAATCTTTTTTTATCATTCGATCTATGCGAACACTCGCCCCCGCGCCTCAGGTACCCGCCGCTTTCCAAGTCACAAACAAACAAAGAACGAAGCATTAGTTCATTGTTGTAACGTTTCGTTACATTACCCGCCGTTCCCTCATAAGGATTTTATTTTAATAATAAAATCCGCATGTTATATTTGTTACAATATCCTTTCACTCATCCTTTCACTTCAATCATACCTCATCAATCAAATACCTAATATACAGTACATCACACAATATAACAAATTATGCGACGTGTCCTATCATGCCGAAAATCTATTGACTAATATCCGTCAATGACTTTTGTAACAGGTCTTAAAGTCGTTTAGTAGTGTATGGGAGAATGTAACGAAGACGGAATTATATTTAATTTGATATTTTCAGGTCCTTTATATGCCAAGACCCTAAGCTCTTACCTGACATATCCTCCAAGACATACACAAGTGGTGATAGTTTTTGAATGACCCGGCACTTAATGTATTTGGGAGCTAATTTTTTGCTAAAGTGCTTATCCTTATCGCTCAGGACGTAAGCACGCTTGTATACGATATCACCGTTATTAAATTCAAAAGCTTTACGTCTTAAATTATAATATGATGTATTTTTAACATGGGCGTGATACAAAGTTTTTTGGACTTGGTCAAAGATAGAACTTAGGCAACCAAGGTTTTCCGCATACACATCGCGAGGTAGAAATAAAACCTCATCTCCTAAGTCTGTATCGGCGTAATGTGAACCACATAATACTATTTCCCGTCCAAAAACCAGAAAAGAAGGTGTAAATCCGGTAGCTTCGTTAACTGAGCTATTTATCGCGAATTGTACCTTCGGAATAAATAAGTCCCATGATCGATGATCACCATCAACGAAAGCAGCAATGCAAGTAATAATAGTTTTATTATACCGCTTCACAGTATTGACCTGAGGGGTATATTTTGGTGAATAGAATGTGTTTGGTACTTTATATTTCTTGAATAAATCTTGAGTATGTCCACTAATAAATTGAGTGCCATTGTCCAGAAAAATACTTTGAGGAACACCGTGAACTAAGAAAATTTGTTCTTCTAAAATTTTAACTATTATCTGAGAGGTTGCTTTTTTAATTGGGAATATATGACAAAATTTGGAAAAACAACAGGTTACTACTAATATGTAACTATTTTGTTTACGAGTGACCGGGAGTGGTCCCATTAAGTCGATTGATATCATTTGGTAAGGACGAGAGCATTGCTTGGGGCGACCCATTTCACCAAGAGTAGCATGGTTTTGAGTCTTGTATTGAAGACAAGTACTACAGGATCCAACGTACTTTGTTACATTCCGATGCATGCCCGGCCAGTAGTATCTGAGTGCAATGCGTCTATAGGTCTTAAAGATACCCAAATGACCAGCAGTTGGCTCATTATGGTTATCCGCAATGACCTTATCCCTAAGTTCAGAAGGAACGACTTCCTTCCAAGAAAATTCGTTGGTAAGCAAACACTTATTTTTACTAAGGCGGAAAAGAGTGCCATCTCTAATTTGGTAATTGGGAAAATTTTCGGGTTTTGTGACACAGTTATTATAAATGTTCTTATACCAATCATCACTAGAAGTCGCGAATGAATTAGTAGTGACCATAGAAGAAACAGTTACAGCTCTAGACAACGCATCGGGGATAACGTTGTCGACACCTCGACGGTGCTTTATATCGAAATTGAACGAAGACAAGCGCACACCCCAACGTGCGAGCCTTCCCGTAGGGTTATTTAAAGAGAGAAACCACTTTAATGCACTATGGTCAGTGTAAACCGTGAAAGTTTTCCCGTTTTCCAAATAGCATCGCCAATGCTCTAATGCAGTGAGAACTGCCAACGTCTCCCGCTCCGTAATGCTGTAGTTCCTTTCTGCCGCCGTTAAAGACTTGCTCATGTAAGCTATGGGGTGCTCTTTTCCATTTATAGACTGAGTGAGCATACCGCCTATCCCATAGTTACTTGCATCCGTATGCACCTCGAAAGGTAAATTGTAATCGGGACAAGAAAGAACTGGCGCGGAAACTAAACATTCCTTTAGTTTTTTAAATGCAACTTCCGCCTCATCAGTCCACCTGAAGGGTGGAGTGTTCTTCTTATTCGAAGTCAACTTGTTGAGTGGTCCTGCAATTGTGCTAAAGTTGGGAACGAACCTACGATACCATGTAGCTGTGCCTAGAAATCGCTTTAACTCCCTGCGATTAATAGGAGTTGCGTAGTTAAGAATGGCTTCAACCTTTTCTGGATCGGTTCGCAACCCGTTCGCATCAACCACGTAACCTAAGTATTTAAGTTGGCTTCGAAAAAACTCACACTTCTCCAAGTTGACGGTTAGGCCTGCCTTACGCAATCTGTCTAAAACGCGAATTAGGAGGGACACATGCTCATCAAAACTATTGCTAACAATTATAATGTCATCTAGGTAAGCAAATATCCTGTGGTCTACGTTACCCAGCAACTTATCTACAAGACGCTGTTGCGTAGCGGGAGCATTTGTCAAGCCAAAAGCTGTGGTCTTGAATCTAAGTGTTCCTCGACCTGGGACGTAAAAGGCCGTTTTGTCTCTGTCCTCCTCTGCAATGGGTATTTGCCAAAAAGCTTTGGATAAATCAAGGCTAGTAAGAAAACGAGCGTCGCGCAGATTATCCAAAATTTCAGCAATGTATGGTAAGTTGTATGCATCTCGTTTTGTGACTGAATTTAACTTCCTGCTGTCAAGACAAAAACGAGGCTGACCATTCTTCTTAGTAACGAGGAGTACCGGAGACTGCCAGGCACTTTCACAGTGCTCCACCACATCTAGATTTAACATCTCATCTACCTGTTCGACAAGGATTCTCTGTTTTTCAGGAGATAGCCTGTAATATCTTTGTCTAATAGGAGGAGAATCGCCAGTATCGATGCGATGGGTTAAAACGTGCGTACGGCCCAAGCCTTTGCGCTCAAATGAAATGTCCCTAAATTGCTCTACAACGTTATCAGCTATAGCGCGTTGAGACTCATCTAAACTGTCGTAAGAACGAATAAAAGTTTTATGATTATTATTATTTAAATCTACTAAAGGATTAGTTGACAACTGAACAGAGCCCAAATATTTCGGACATAATTGGAAGGCGCGCCAGAAATCAATACCTAGAATAAGCGATGATTGAACTTCTGGAACTACATAACACTTAATTATGTGAAATTGCTCCTCTAAATGTACTGGTACATTAATGTAGCCAATACTCTTTAGTGTTTGACCACCAGCAGCTACTATCGAGGGAGTATCATCAGTACAAAGCTTAAGGCCACGACTGAGTAACGTGTTATGTGCATAATTACCCAATATTGTAACAGCTGACCCGGAATCTAGGAGGGCAGACGCCGTAATACCATTTATTTTAATATCTATATATGGTCGCGAATCACCTGTAGGCTTAGCTTGCAGGATTGATGAAATTTTGTAACTGTTGAAAAATAAATTAATTGTTTTCAACCAATTATTCCAATCATCCCTATTAAAGCGACCTTCTAACGTAGACGATTTGACACAATCCTGCAAACCTAGTTTTTTTGGTTTCTGATCCCTGTTACATTTCGGACAATCTGGTTTCTTGACACCTTTATGTCCACACTTAAAACACATAATTTCTTTACTTTGACAATCCTTGAGGCTATGCGAATCGTTACGACATCTAGGACAATATGGCAGTTTCGCATCAGGAACTGTATTATTTTTATCTATAGCATGTAAATATCTCTCATTAACATTAGCATTATTTGAATTTTGTTTGTTACTATCCAAGTTGGTTTTATTGTTTACATTTTTAGAACTAAAATATTGATTTTGTTTGTTAACTGTATCTGATCTTTGTTTGTATGCAAATTCTGGTGCTAATGTGTCAGAAGTAGCAGCCGAAGGTTCTCGGAACTGAACCATGCGTGACTGAACATTTTCAAAGTTCCTGCAAAGAGATCTCAACTGTTCAACAGATGTGATTTGAGATGCAGAGGCTAGAGTGCTCGCATAACACGGTCTAATATTGTGTAAAATCACCTCCAGTTTGTCCTCCTCCGCAAAAGGCCTCGACAAGCGTGAAAACATCCCCGAAATGATGGACAAGTAAATCGTAATGTTTTCCGTTGCCCCCTGAGTCCTAGACCGAATCTCAGATAAAAGACGGTAATCGTAATCCGCTTTGTCGAAGTCCTGTACCAGAAGAATGACTAGTTCATCCCAAGATGATACTTGTTGCTTTACGCTTCTGAACCAATGAAGTGCATCGTCCACAAAAATATCGGTTGCAAATGAAAGCAATTTTGAATTCGTAATGTTTCGAGCAACGCTATATTCATTTGCTCTTTGTATAAAGGCACGCACGCAAGTCTTACCATCAAACTTTAGTTTTGTTAACTCAGAATGTCTTGAACTACCCTCACATGTCACTGAAATATTAATTCTTTCAGTGACCTGCGGGTCAGAAATTGGGACGGCAGCTATGAGAGGGTCAGTACCCTTTGCCTTTAGTGATATGAAAATTTCATAGTACTCCTTAAACATTCTCGTACATTCCGTATGCACATCTATAAATTTCTCATCCAAAACGATCCTATTCAGCCGATGATATAGGTGATGGAAAAGATTTTCCATTCGCCCCAAAACATTCCTGTCCTTTGTGTCCACATCCAGACTAGATTTAATTTTATTTAATATTTCCAATGAATTATTCAAATCTTCAAGGGGGTCTAGATGGGAACACAAAATATCCTCAGACACAAGAACCTGACTAAGTTTGCAAATCTGCCGCCTAAGATCCGCCACCGTACTAGCCGGGGTTTCACCTCTTACGGCTACCTCGTATTCCAATTCTGATTTTTGCAACGATAAATATTTTATAGGGTACGCCATAATAATAATAATAAAAAAAAATATCAACCAATATTAAAAAGTTGTAAATAGCACACAAATTATAACGAATTAATGATGAAAGTACTCCGTTCTGTTACAATCAACTTTAACAGAACAGAACGCTGTGTTATATGTTTTATGATAAGATCAATTAACAAGCTAATGATTGAAACAAAAGAAAAAAAAAAAATAAAAAATGCGTATGAAAAGAAAAAACGTGATAAAAAAATTTTTTGCAACTGGTGTGAAGGTAGTTACACAATAAGTTTGAGAAGCAATATGATTCCAAAAAAAACTATACCCGCAATATTTAACGAAAATAAAAAAATCAACCTGTATTTTTTTTATACAGTTAAGAAAAATAATAACTAATATGACAAGGTTAAAAAGCTGTAATTAACAAAAAAATGTGAACATTAATCTTCACCCCAGTTACTGCACACACAAAAATTAACAAAGCGTTTTACAAAAGAAGAAAAAAATATATACCCACTCACCGTACAATAACTAACTACTAACTACAGAAGCGAAAACAGACAGAACCACGTAATTGGGCGCCAGTGTAGCCTCCACCCGATCTATTCCCACCTAAGAATTGGCAACTGAATAAAAAACGGGCGTGTACTTTAAAAATTAAGTTTTAATTTGCAAAACCAAACTAGATTAGCCGGAGGCACACAAATATTTGTAGGTAGTGGGTTACGGACGTCTGTTGTCACTCCTGCAGGGATAGGTACTCTCCTGTAGTAGCAGGAAGCCGGAGATGGAAGCTGGCAGATGATATGCAGAGGTGCTGTACGTCGATGTCTCTGGCAGCTTATACGGCGAGGTGTCAGCCACGACTCGCTCAGCACAACAGTGGCGTAGCGACAGGTGGGCCTTCGGAACTGCGGCACACGTGACGTGCACGCAGTACTTGTCGAAGTGCTCGATGCCGAAGAAATGATGAAGCTGCAGAAGCGAAGAAGCCGTAGATCCTGGAAACCACCGTTCCAGCCTATTAGATCGTGGCCGAATATTCTCCGTCCTGGGGTACCACCGACGACAACAATAAGAAAGTACCTATTTAAATGTAGTAGTATTGACGTGGTGGCACTGACCAGAACGGAGTTTACATAAATATCAAGCAAGCTTGAGCAAAAAGAAAACGGTAAAAACAATGATTAGGAATCCGTTAAAACGTTACAGACTTATTTTTCAAAATTATTAATAAACTTGAAGGTAGAAGAAAATTAGGTAGCAAGATGCAACATTATTAGCTATAACTGAGGCTATTACTAAATGGTGTTTATTGAAAAAAAGTAATTACATCTGTAGCGTAACGAGAAGTATAGGGGTAGGTACAATAAATAATGATTGGCAAAAGAAATGAAGATGGCAATGATTATGCTTTGCGTAATTTGTGTGCTATTCAAAACTTACCCTAATTCGGAATTTCCACGCACAACTTTAACGGCACTTATTAAACCGTCGTTAACTCGCGAAATAAATATAAGTTTAAAAAATTAACGCTCGTGTCTGCTAGGGCGCTCGACAGGACGCAAAGCAATACGTGTGCTCGCAAATCAGCCTAGGAGCGACTGGCGGACGACTGCTGCGCGGGCGACCGCGCGCAATCTTTTTTTATCATTCGATCTATGCGAACACTCGCCCCCGCGCCTCAGGTACCCGCCGCTTTCCAAGTCACAAACAAACAAAGAACGAAGCATTAGTTCATTGTTGTAACGTTTCGTTACAATGATGTTGACTATAAAATATCAAAATCGCTATCTATAATATTTGAAGCGTGCCCTCGATTTCTCCAGGATCTCATCATCAGATCCTAATCTGAGGACCATGGGACCACCAGGGAATTATATCCTTTCAAATAAAAGTAGAATTATCCAATTCAGTCCAGGCGTCAGTCTCGCCAAGGGGTATCGTGTTACCCAGTAACTGGGTTTTTTTTTAATTGAGTCAATCCCACCGTACTGTTCCCAAACCACTGCAACTCCTGGAAGCCAGAATCAACAGTGGCGACCACCAGAAAAGTGCCGAGGCAATGAAGCTCGACGAAGTCCCGGAAAATAAATTTAACTGTATTGGATCCCGCAACGAAATTAATCAGAAAAGAATAATAGAGGACTAAGAAAAATACAAATTTCCACTTCCCTCCATATCAAGCAGGAGACAGAACAAACAAGACCAATAGGCACAAAGGGTCGTTTACAACTGGGATAAGCCCAGTTGCCTAGCACCACGGATAAAAATTTGCATTAATATTAATGGGTCCTAACGTTGTGAGCTGTTATATTTGATTCCAATAATAGGTATGGCAAAAACGCTTGAACGCACGGAAGTTTGTTCTAGTTTCCACAAGGTTCGTATAGTAAACAGCTCCTGATACAGCCTGTACATTATTCAACATAGTATTGCGTTCATTCTGCCAAAGAATACACTCCCATAAGATATGATGTGCAGATTGTACATATTCGCAGTCAGATGTAGAACACTGACATAAAGGCGAGGCAACAAGCTTGAAGGAAAACAATTTACTTTTAAAGTTACCATGCCCTGTGAGAAATTGGGCAACACAGGGATCCACCTCCAGCCACGTGCTGGCCAGCCGCACGCGAACGGATGAAAAGAATTGGTGGAGGTGTCGGCCCTTGATGGAATTATCCCACCTACATTGCCATTCGGATAAAAGTGCCTCCCAGACGTGAATGTATACTGGTACTCAACTGAATCCGGTTAGACTGGAAACCGACTTTTGGCAGATAACCGTGCAGGTAATGATGGTCCAGGCTTCTTTGAGTAATCGGGGAAAAGATGAAAAAATACCGGCCAAGCGTGAGTGGGACTCGCGCACGAAGTCTTCCGTACCATTATCACAAGAACAGCAAAAATTCACGTTTGTTGTATGAGAACCCCACTTAAATATTTATTTTTATTAAGTTTTAAGTAATTGTTGTTATAGCTTTTATTGTTATAGAGGAGCTCGTGGCTAAATAATAACAGCCGCACGGTTCGATCTTCAAGGTTAAGCAACGCTTGACGAGGTCGGTCCGTGGATGGGTGACCATTTCAACATACCGAGTTTCCTCCGTGCTTCGGAAAGCACGTTAAGCCGTTGGTCCCGGTTGTCATTTGAAGATCTTTCACAGTCGTTAAGAGTAGTCAGAAGCTCAAGATCTGACACCAGTCTTGCCAAGGGGTACCGTGTTACCCACGGGGGTAACACGGTAACCACGGTACCATGGTGTGGGTTGTGGAGATCAGATAGGCAGTCGCTCCATGTAAAACACCGGTATTCAGCTGAATCCGATTAGACTGGAAGCCGACCCCAACCATGTTGGGAAAAGTCTAGGCAGATTGATTGATAGCGGCAATAGAAATACATCATCTGTGAAAATTAAAACTGTCTAGCTATCACGGTTCATGAGATATAGCCTGGTGACAGACAGGCAGACGGACAGTAGAGTCTTAGTAATACGGTCCCGTTTTTACCCTTTGGACCTCCTCGCGTCGTTTTTCTCATTACTGAGGGTCGTGACTCCCCCTTTGCATCAGTTTCTGCCGTACGATTTCCTTCCATCTGCTGCGATCCTTAGCTTCATGAAATCGGTTAGCACCCAACTTCGTCACGGACGCAGCCGGTATGCTGACGTAGTATATTTAAAACATAAAGGCGACAATACAAATATCATATAAGTTTATTGCAGATGCGTGTTATCATAAACATGCTCTCGTATACCATAATTATCAATAAACAAGACGTTTGTCACATTTATTTGTTTTCTTGTCTTTAGGCATGGGGTATCAACTCATACAAATTATAATTAGTATTAAAAAAGATCATAGATGGCAGCATAGGTAACAAATGTGAAAGTAACAATCAATTAAAAATGTTTAACAGCAGATTCAGGCTGAAATAAGTTTAGTAAAAATCAAAACTTGCTTCTTTAATGTTAATTTATCCATTTACACTCATTAATCAGGTTTTTTGAACAAAAAAGATAAGTGAAGACTTTGTATGTTAAATTAGTTGAAAGTAGCCATCGACTTTTCGTTTTGTTTTGAGTTCTATGCAATAGATGGCGTGTTTCACAATTTGTCCTAAACTATATATCCATCGTAAGATTCATTTTGTAGGATAGTTATTATTTATTATAGGCGTAATTTAAAAGATATTATTTATTATAGGCGTAATTTCAAATATTAAAGTTTTGGTTTTATTTAAAATCACTTTTTTGTGAAGCTTGTTTACACGTCGAATTAACTAGATACCTCGCTGGAACAGGACTCGTATCGCGCTAGGGCCTACTCAAATCGCACGGGTACTAAAATAAGAGATAACGCAACGCGTGTGCCGCTTGCCGTCCGAGTTTACGTGTCGCATAGTAGGTACAGTTTGATTCAAACTTAATAACGGCTCGAAACACTTCGTGAGCCACTACGCGCTAGCAATTTCATGTGACAGCGGGGGTGAGGGGTAGGGTAGGTACTGCCATGCTGCGTACCTAACTAAAGTATTAAAAGTAATCATTTTTGTAAAAACCTCTTGTTCTTTATATATCTAAGTACCAACCTAAAATAAAAAAGCTAATTTAAAAATCAAACACCCGACTGCTTAAAAAGCGAACTAAAAAGCTGTAAACAAGAAAATAACTAGCTGTACAGTCGGAGGATACATATTCGCGAACTGCCTGATCCTCCGACGGCACAGCACGATTTTTACTTGTTTACAGCTTTTGAGTTCGCTTCTTTTTTGATTTTTAAATTAGCTTTTTTTATTTACAACTTTTAAGTATTTTTTTTTTTATAAATTGTTTTAAACATATACGTGGTATGTATTTTTGTAATCACCACTAAAAGCCCTTAATTTTGATACCCCACTCGACGGGTTACGAAGATAAAAAATTGCAACCTCTACAATATGGAGCCCAAAATCCGCCATTTTTTTTAATGGCACTTATCTAAGAATATTTGGTTGGCCAAGACCTATCTAACGATGTCTTAATTATAAAAATCCGTCATGTGGTTTGAAAGATACGAGGTAATAAAGAATATTACACACATACTTACATACAAGATACGCGCGAAAAACATAACCCTTTCCTTGCAGCCGGGTAAAAAAGGATAACCCTTATAGTGAATAATAAAATGACATGAAGTAGGTACCTACCTACTTCGTGTCATTCCGTTGCCGCGGAAGCAAGCTAACTACCTACATTTAATTCTACAACGAATTCTACAGTTTTCATTGATTTGGAATATTCGTGAATTACGAATACGAAGTAAGCGTTCAAGGACAAGACAACTGGCAAATATCGTCTCTGAGTACCTACATGATACGATTCCTCGCTCAAATTGCCATATGATTTAGTATCTAGGCAAACTACTAGATGGCGTTAGAAAACCACAGTCTCGGGCTATTAAAGAGTCACTGGTGCTGCCGCCTGTTAAAAATATGGAGAAAGAAAAAGATAGCCCGACCAATAGCCCGACTTATGGAGGTGACATTTCTTTGTATGGGATTGGGTATCTGTACTGTAGTATTATATTATCTTTGCTTTAGGTACTAAAATAATTTAAAATCTACTAAGGGATTATAGTTAATTTTTATTATAGCAAAATTTATGAATGTTTTTTCGTCGTTTTGTAGCAAATAAATATTTTTTAGGGTTCAATTAAAGTTCTACTAATATTATAGCTAAGGGAAATAAATACTTATTTATTTCTCCATTCAGTGTTAAAACGAACCAATAACAATGTTACACATGGCAAATCAGTCATATACATGCTATGTAACAGTGCACGGGTCACAATATAGTGATGTACTGGTTAATAAACACCTTTAAGGATCTTTTATAGTACTTTTTCATACCATACGAGAGTTTATGTTTCCTTTACGTCACATTATTCATTCACCATTTATTCTTCTATCATGAGAGTGTAAAGACTTAACAAAATATATTTATTTAATATTTATTCAATTTATATTGTATAACGTTTTTATTTTATTATTATATTTGTTTATAGTGTGAAATGATGTGCGACCGCAATTTTACGGATAAACTATGGTTAGGTTTGCCATAAAATTTACGTGCCCCCCTTGAATTGTTGAGTTTTCACAAAAAGTAAAAAAACTATTAAAGGTACTTCGAGTTTTAAGCGCCATTATAACATCATATAAAAATGTCTGAAAATGGTTTTAAAAGTGAGATAAAAAATTCTTTTTCAGGACATTATTGTTATTTAATAGCAACATTTATCCACTTTTACGTATCTTTTTTGTGTTATTAAAGAAACAAATACTCTGTCATGATACTAACAAGCATATTATAGGAACTGAAAAGTCATTACACAACAATTATGCTCTAAAAAAGTGTTTGTGTGATATGCTTATTAGTAAAACTATAATAGTCATCTCTAAACCAATAAAGTGCAGTTACATTACATAGTAATACTCTGGATCTAAGCTACATCACAAAATCGCTCTATTGCAGAGTTTTTTGTATCTACTAACGTACTAAGTACTATAGCAAAGATCTGAATATCCTCAATACGACAAGGTCGCCTTAAAGTTGAGTGTTCATCACTGCTAAAACGAAACGATTATAGCAGTTCATTTGTAACCTTTATTACGCAAATCAGATGAATAAATGCATTTTTTAACAATTTTATAGAGTAGTATTATTCTGTACTAGTGATATTAGCGCTTGCTATAGCACATACTATAAAGGTTGTATAAAATGGTGTAGTAAACGTTTACATCCTTTATTTTTGTCCTATAAGCTTATAGAGCAAAATTGTGTTGTCGAACGCTTTTACACACCAAGCTGTCACCGCTAAAACCTTTATAACTCATTTATATGTCTTTTTCGAGATATAGGCTTAGATTGTAGGACTGCTTTGCTGGTTGGGTGCCCATTGACCTATGAACTTAAAATTAGGTGATAATGTTTATTATTACATTTAATTAACTAACAAATACCAATATATTGATAAATCAGAATTTTCTTTGAAGTTTCCTATTTTTCCTATTAAAGCCAACTTGTTTTTGCGGTTTGGTAACGAAACCTTAAACGTGCGAAGTGCAACAGCCACTTGGCCGGTTTTCTTTTTTATTTGTTACGTTTGAAAGTATTCTAGACTTTACAATAAGATACAGTTTTATTGTTCACTTAAGGTTGTAGATGGCTTTTTAGGTAATTTGTGCATAACGTTCCAGTTCAATAGCCAGTCCCTAAATATACCTATTCTTTATTTGTGATGGGTTTGCTCTTGACTCTAGTCTAAGTCATAGGTGACAGAGACAGAGTTGACGATGGAGTGAGCTATTTACATGTTTTTCGTGTGGCGATTTGGTCAAAACCATCCCATCCAGAGAAAGTTCTCTCCTGATGGTGTACGATGATATAATAATCATAATATATTTATTGACACACACAAGCTATTAAAAAATTACAATTTACAGAAAGAAGTAAAAAATAAACTTAGTAGTACAATGGAAGTGGCTGTGGGTCCCAAATTAGGCACAGCCTGTATCTTGGTGGCCCATGCAGAACTTAGAAAAGGCAGATTTAATGTTCTGTGTGACACAGCAGTTACCAGTTGTACAACTCAAACATTGGACATGTGGTCGACGATGGTTCGTGCCGTATTCACTATTAACCCCCAGGTTACAGCTAAGCAGCTAAAGAGTGGAATTGCCGGCAGGATTTTGCATTCTTTAGCTGTTCATATCTTGTACATTCGTTAAAATAACTATCTATAGTTTTCTAATACCTAATTGTAAGATATAAGTAGGTACTGTCATACGCCTATAAGAGCCTATCATATCTCCCATTGATAATACAGACATGAGACAGGCAAACTCCGTAATCTATTACTCATGAGACTTTAGATTAAACTATGAATGTGAAAAATTATAACCTTTTATATCCACAAAAAAACATCAATTATGCTCTACCAGCCACCAGCCCACACGAAATACTTCTTTCACTATAAATCCTAAAACAAAAATAGGATAAGGTTGTATTACAAGCGAACTTTCAGGAGAATGCGATGTAATCAGTATTGGTTTACAGTTACGAAGAAAAATAAAATAGTAGGTACACGCGAATAGTAGAGTTCATCTAAAAATATTCTACCTAACGTAGTCCTGGTTATCATTGTTAATATTTTCTTCATAATTTGTAGAAGGATCTTAAGGAAAAAAAATAGGATGTAAAAAATCTTGGTAGTGTAGGTAGGTAGGTAGATTAGGTGGGTTGGTAGGTTAGGTAAATAGGGTAGGTTAGGGAAGGTAGAGTAGGCAGTTGACGGTAGCGAAGCCGCGGGCACAGCTAGTAACCTATAAAAAGGGAAATATGATAATAAATCCAGAAAACGCCCTGAAAGGACATTTACATGGATCTGAAATTCTCAGAATAACCACGGGCCTCTGAATTGGCTATTTCAGACTTACATTAACTATATAAGTCCAGGTTAGTCAAAAACGTCAAACGTCTTATAGACCGGGAACCAAATCCGGGAATTCATTCTCCGGGACTTCGTCGAGCTTCATTGCCTCGGCGCTTTTCTGGTGGTCGCCACTGTTGATTCTGGCTTTCAGGAGTTGCAGTGGTTTGGGAACAGTGCGGTGGAATTGTCCCAAAGAAAAAGACCGGGAACCACCAACACTCTGTGCAGTCAGTGCCTCTTCAACTTCTGTGGCCAGTTCCCTTACGCTACTAGTAATACCTACAGCTGCAGCACAGTGGACCTGTCTTCTGATATAGCAATTGGTCTTGTCTAGTCGTTATCCACACTTGGCCAAATTGATAAGAAGGAACCTAGAATACATGTCCTCTGTAAAACAAAACACATCTTTGAATTGGAAACCTTGCTTTTGGTAGTACGAGTAAGTCCTGGCTTACAGCGTTGACAGGCGTATTACAATTTCAAAATAGGATTATAACTGAGCATTGGATCGAAGACTATTTGGATTTCAACGGTCTCAATTATAAGTCCGGGTTTATACGAACTAACGGCAAATATTACTTAATTCTCATTTGAAACGTAGGTAAGTATCATAATACCAAGAATCAGAATCATTTATTGCCACTAATGCAGGTATACATATAAGATGGTATTTTTTTTTAGACAGTCCCGGTACACCCGGCATGCAAAATTGTTCAGTTGAATGTAACAATTAAAAATATACTATTATTAATACAACAATAATACAAAACGTTCAGATCATTATGTCAACAAAATAAGATTTAAAAATAGGTAATCAAAACATTATAGATTAAAAATAATAATGTCAACAAAATAGTTAATTAAATGCAAGTATAGTAAAAAAAATAGAATAAAAAATAATCATGTCAGGAAACTAATAAATTACAGATCATCGTAGTAACAACATTAGGAATAAAAATAATCATGTCAACAATATAATTAATTAAATGCAACCCTAGTCAAAACCATTAGGATTAAAAATAATCATGTTAACAAAATAATAAAAAAAGTAATTATAGTCAAAATCATTAGGAACTAGAAAAAAACATGTTAACAAAATAATTAATTAAATACAATCATAGTCAAAAACATAAGGAATAAAAAAATAGGCATGTCAAGAAATTATATTAATAAGTTAAGTACAGTCGTAGTAAAAAAAACACAAAAAAGAACTTGTTAACAAAATAATTAAAAGAAACAAGTGCGTACATTTTAACTGATAGTTTTGTCATTTAAAAATTCTATAATTGTGTAGTAACACTTGTCTAGTAACAGTTTTGCTAGCTATTTTTTATAAATTTGGATGGGTCATTCTTTCAGATTCTTAGGTAATTTACTATAAATAAGCGGACCCAAGATAAAATATTTTTCTTTAATAAAGCTGTCCTATGACCACCTGTATAAAGTTGGTTTTTATATCCATTACGCACAGGACCTAATCGGTCCTAAGCGTTGTCGAATATCAACCATTGACAAGTGTTTGTTCGTTCTGACGAAAAGGGCTACTTCTAGTATATACAGGGACGGAAACGTAAGATTTTTTAAGGATTTAAAAAATGGTAGACAGCTTTCTGTAGTTGTACGACCTGTCATTGACCTAAGGCAACGTTTTTGGGCCTTAAAGATTCTTTCTCTCTCACCGCAGTTTCCCCAAAATATGACCCCGAATCTTAATGAGAAAGCAACTAAACCATGGTATGCTGTCACTAATGTGTCAGTATCTACTTTTTTTTAAAGGTTGTAGAGTAGGTAAGCGAACAAATTTTACCTGAACTTTAATACTTCCTTGAGTATCGGTATAAAATTATAGATATTTTTATCGCTACTCAGTACTGATATCTGAGATCGCACATCATCGGCGCGGGCGAACGGCGCGCGCGAACTTGTCGCGTGACGGAACGGCAACAGTGCAGTGTGCGGCGTATATTTGATTTGATCAAGCAAGCAAAAGCATCGCATTCGCAACCATTCGATTCGCAACAGTTTCTTACTCCGCGCGTTGAAATTCCGCGTGACATCACGATCCGAACTCCTGAACTTTGACGAGCTTTATCTTAATCAATAATTAATGATTTAATCATAGATATTTTATATTTCTATGGATTTAATAAATAAAAAAATAACAATGTCCAATATTTTTCGATAATCTGTCTGACGGACTAATTAGAATTATTATTTATATCAGTCTACATCGAGTTACCGACAAATGGTTATGTTTTGTACACAAGTACCTACCTACAAAACACAACCATTTTCATTTGAAAAATACGCAATTTCACTAGATTTTGACGATGTAGTTTTGGTAGCCATTCGTTCTAATATATAAAACACAAAAATTGTTTCTACCTATGTCCGTTACAGACTTTGAAACCATTCAACCGATGTGACCTAAACCGGTTTCATTATGGCAATAAAACGAATGTCGTTGTAGACCAATAAAAAAAAAACAGAATTTCTTTTTTTACCAACTTCAAAAAAAAAGGAGGTAATCATTTCAACACGTATGTATGTAATATTATTGGAACTGCACAATATTCACATAATATGTTACTCTATCTGGGCTTCTAAAACACGTGAGCAAAATGTCATAAGTGTATGTATGTTTGTGTAGAAATGCGTGTTCTCCAAAACTACTTATCGGATCGTGATCATTCTTTTTGTGTTGGATTGAGTATCTCTCAACTTAGGGAAAAGTCAAGTTTCACTAAAATCGGTCCAGCAGTTTTCAAAATATGGAGCATACAACCGAACTCCTTAGCAACAAACAGCACGAATGAGTAAATTTAGTTATTACAAGTATTTTTATAGGTATTTTGTCAATGACACCCATATCCGGAACAATTATCTATAGGCCATACAAGTATTTTTGCCGTATAGGAATAGAACCCGCGACACGCAGCGCAGCAGCTGATCGCTCAACCACTACGCCAACTTTTACAACAACCAAGTGTGTCGTAAGTTATGTAGGATGCCTACATAAAGTACAAAAAAGTATAGGTACCTGAATGATTTATTCTGCTTACGGAGTAGCACAAGCAGACCACATTATTATTTATCTATCCAATCCGTATCGAGAAAGCTAAAATTTTTAGGTTTAACTACTTCCGAAACTAAAGTTATTTATTTTAAAAAAGTTATTTTACACTTTTTATTGTTGCTTTTGAAGTAGATTCCTTTTTTGTGAAAAAGTTTTATTTCTCTCTTTATAGTTTTAGTACACTATCACTAAAATGAGCAAGTTCTATAAACATAAATGAAATTTGGCACACATGTTTAGAAGCCCACATAGAGTAACATATGCGAATATTGTGCAGTTGCAATAATATTACATAAGTATATAGTGTCAAATTGACGACACGGTTGGCGTAGTGGTTGAGCGATCGACTGCTGTGCTGCGTGTCACGGGATCGATTCCCGCACTGAACAAATATTTGTATGGCCTACAGTTGTTCCGGAACTGGGTGTCTTGTGTATATGAAATGTTTGTAAACGCACGAACGATACAGGAAGAAATTCATAGAAACAAAAAAAACACCCTTCGTTTGCCCCAGGGTGGAGGACATCCATAATGACTATAAAAAGTAAATAAAAATATGTTTGTTTTTGGAAAACGGAATCTTCTCGATAACCGGGTTTTATGTATTTTTCTATAAAATAAAAAAATGTATATGCCAAACTGTATTCAGACTACTTTATTTGATCAACCGCCTGTACGCGTAGGTACCTACGTACAGTGTAATTATACTAATAATTTTAGCTGCCTCAATACTGACTGGATAGATAAATAATAATGTGTTCTGCTTGTGCTATTTCATATGCAGAATGAATTATATATAATAATAAATTATATATACCTTTACTTATGTAGGAATCCTACATAAATAAATTACGAAAAAACTAATATATTTTAAATAATTTCCATACAGTAAAAACTAGCGCACGTACGGTACGGTACCTAGATTGGTAAAAATACAAACACGCATCCACTGGGCCAAGAGCTACGTTCGTACTAAATGAAGGTTTAGGTACCTACATGCAAGGCAATTTACAAAACTGGAAGCGCGCGCTTGATCCGATATTATTATCATGATGAATGGGCCGGTCGGCGACCGGTGGCGATCGCCCGCGAGTGAGCGGCGGAAGTTACCGAATGACAACCGAGCGTTCAGGCGCTATCTCTCTCTTTTCGCTTTGCCTCTTTTTCAAGCATTGCGCTGGATGAAACAACAAGCTTTTCGACCGTGCTCGCGTTGGCAATAGACGGTTCGTCAAGGGTCCTCTTAAGAGTTTACATTTCCTGGCTGTAGTCGTTGGTAATAATGCATGACTGGTTTTTTGAAGCTTGATAACTAAGTTATTTTTATTGAGCCAATTTATTATGGTTTTAAGTGTGTCATTTATGTCTTTTTCGTATTCATTTTTATCTACGCATGCGATTATGGCTGTGCTGTCGTCCGCAAATAATGTCATTGGACGCCGAGTATGTCTAGGGAGGTCGTTAAAGTACAATAAAAATAGCAGTGGCCCAAGTACACAACCTTGCGGCACGCCAAATTTGGGTGTTCTGCAAGTAGATCAATATTTAAATTCGTGTTTAGTCTTAGTATATACTTTCGAAATTTCTGTATATTGTTTTCGGTCTGTTAGGTATGACTTTATTAATTTGCCTCTTAAACCATAATCGTTAAGCTTTTTTAAGAGCGTGTCATGTTTTACACAGTCAAATGCTTTTGTCATGTCTGTAAATATTGCACATACAGGGTTTTCCATATCAACATTATACATTATCACCTTTAAAACTTCAAATATAGCCATATTATTATTTTTATTTTTCCTAAAACCTTTTTGCTCTTCGCATAACATATTATTTTTTGTTGAAAATGTTTGAAAAGATCATATATGAATAAAAAACTGAAATTATATAGTTCGACATGTTTTCCAAGCAAAATTCAACTACTGTTTAGAATAGTTATCCCGCGTCGACATGAATGAGTGACCCAGAAATTCGGTTATAGATAACTATTAAAGTAAGTGTGGCTAGCTAGACCTGCCTGTTGGTCTAGTGATTGATAGCGTGACTGCATTGCATTGCGTATTGGGTTCAATCCGCCAGCCTTTTTTTTAAACTTTGCCCGTCCCTAGGAATTTCTCCTGTATCGTGGGTGCGGTTACAAACAACTTAAACCAACACCCAGATCTGGAGGGTGACCATAAGCAATTTTTTTTTTTCCATTTTGTTATATCCTCATTGGATGTCCTCCGCCCTGGGGGAGCGGAGGCGTCTGTCAGACTCGTACTGACTAAAAACCACCCCGGTGTTCCGTCTCACACCTACACCGGGGGTCGCCGGAACATATATGATACTTCCGCAACCGCCGGCTAGTGCCGGCCCGCCTCTGCGGGCCACGACCTTGGGTTGGGGGGCAGTGAGGTGTTTAACTCCCCCGCAACGTCTGAGAGGGGCGCGCGTGGAACACTACGTGCCGCCACCTAGGGTCCAGATGATTGGACGGACGTCCCCGAGTCCGTCGCCCCTGGACCCATTTACGGGGGCCGGAAGAGGGCGTTATACGCCCTCCACCGACGCCCGGCGCGTCTGCTGCGGGTCGGGTTAGCGGATAAAATCTCCCTCTCCCTCTCCGCAGCTTCCTTCTGCGAGACCACTGTTTCGCAGAAGGATACCACCGCGTCCCAGGACTCTTCACTGCTGACCATAGACTCGACTACGGCCGGCAGCGACGGGTCACTGCCTACTTCTGAGATGAGGGCACGGCGCGGCTCCTCCCAAGCGGCACATTCTGCCAGCGTATGCCGTGTCGTGTCCTCCCGGCAGTCGACGCAGTGGTGACACCGGGCGTCCGGCTCCCTGTTTATGCGACACAGGTACTTCCCGAAGCAACCATGCCCCGAGAGCACCTGCGTCACCTGAAACGACAGGGAGCCGTGCCTCCTCCCGAGCCAGTGCTCGAGCACTGGCCGGACCGCCTCGATGGTGACGAGGCCGGCGGTAGGGCGTGCAAGCCTGTCCCGCCATTCCGCCACCAGGACCTCGAGGAGCAGAGACCGACGCAACTCCATATGTCGCTACATCGGCCCTTCGCCCCGCGCCCGCGCTTCCTCGCGCCACCGATACTGTGACGCGAGTACCTTCGCCTCCAGGTCCCAGGGCGAAGATCCGGACAGTGCACAAGCCGCTTCGTAGGAGATCGTGCGATACCCCCTGATGACTCTGACGGCCATCGCTCTCTGCGGCTTTCGCAGAACAGCGATGCTGCCGGCCGTCAGGTCAGTCGCCCAGATCGGGGCCCCATACAGGGCCATCGATCTCATGATCCCCACGTAGAGCCGCCTACAGGCAGCACTCGGGCCCCTCAGATTGGGAAGCAGCGATGACAGCGACCCAGCCACGCCCAACAACTTGGGCGCCAGCCGCTGAAAGTAGGGGCTGAAATCCCACCGGCTGTCGAGCACCAATCCCAGGTACTTCATGGTTGACTCGACAGCGATTCGAGCTCCCCCGGTGACCATAAGCTCCTAGAGTAAGGTTATTTTGAGTTGTTTAAGAGACAGATGTATATGACTTGTATACATCTGTCCCTTACGCACACTCAAAATAACCTTACTCTAAGAGCTTATGGTCAACCCCAGGTGTATAGAATTACATGCACTAACAAGTAAATTTATTCATTTGTTAAATAGGAACATGGTTCTCACAAACTTACAAATATTGCAAACATAGGTAAGTTGACTAATTCAATAACAACGGAACAGTGTGTGAGTCAATTTCTTAAACAAAAATATTTTTTCTTTCGTTTATACTATAATAATCAATAAAATATAAATTAACTAGTTTTAAATTTTCTTTCATTTAGTTTAAATAAACTGGGTAACACGATCAGCTGTTCAGTCTACCCCTTGGCAAGACTGGTCTCAGTTTTTCAGGCTGACTGATTAAGCTTAACCCTGATTAAGATCTTCAAATGACAACCGGGAACAACTGCTTTACAAGTTTTCCGAGGAACGGAGTAGTCTCTCTCAGTATGTAAGGGATGTTCATGCATCCATTAGCCAACCTTGGCAAACGTTGCAGATCAACCCTTGCGGCTGTAGCTGCGAGCACCTCCTTTCATTGTTCAATTCTTGGTAGCAGCACATAATATTTATATTATCATTTATATTTGTTTTCGTTCCATGCCAACAGGCTGGTATCACTATTACAAGGAACTGAACTTTACACTATATGGCGAGGCGTGGGTGTACTATTACATCTCTGTGTGCCTTCCTACGCGGAAAAAAGGCTTGATGATATGTCAAACTAATTGGCCGAGTGAGCGTGAAGTGCGAGTGAAGCGCCTCCCTTTCAGCTTTGGAAAAAATCTTTCGTATGTTCGGATGTCCAGCTGTTCTCCTCTATAGATCGCATTTCTCAACCGATTCTCGTGAAATTATGTGAGCTAGTTCGATAATTTGGTATTCTGCTAAACAGAGCCACAAATTTTTAAGTCTATTTACAATTCATAACACTCAAACACAAACCATACCTGGTATACGCTGGTAGCGCACCATCAGACGTCTCATCACACCGTGCCTCGTCTGCCTGCCCTACCTGTTGCTCGGTTAGCTGCCTACGTCGTGCGAAGCCGGCCCTTCCGTTTTATACTCAATATCCTTTTATAAATTTTTAGTTTATAATTATTTAATTTTATTAACTTGGCTTACGTTAAGCTCATCAGAGCTTCACGTAACGCTACAAATTATATGGAACTTTTTATTCAATACAGTTTTTGAAATTTTATGGCGTAGTATTATATATGAGACATGGCGGAACGTTTAAAAAAAACTGAATCGATAAAACAACAAAAAAAAGCAGACTCGCGAGGCTAAATACTCAAGATTGAACACTAAACCATAGCGTAACTTTCAGATTCGTAGAACCAGTACAGCTGTTCCAGTGATGGTTATACAATTAGAAAATTACAATTTAAAAGAACTGATAGTGATCTATGTAGAATTAAGCTGTTCGAGGAAGCGACGGCTGATGGCCAAGTGATTCAGACCATTCAGTATTGTTTCCGAATTAGTCAAGTGCTACTAGGTTTGTTTGCCTGTGGGTAGGTATTTGGTGAAACGATTCTTGGAAATTCTGGCCCGTTCTGTAAATTGTGAATTTTGGGGTTTTCGGGCCTGAGTTTGAGGTTTTCATTTGTAGGATGTTTTGCCCATCTATCTACTGTAATCCGTCCCCAATTAGAGACAGTCCCTAATCAGCTGTATTTTGGTACTAAATGCGTGCTTCACCGTCGACCACCTCATCGCTTACCATTAGTTGAGATAGAGGTCAAACAAGAGCCTTTAATTAATTTAAAATAACCGGCCAAGTGCGAGTCGGACTCTCGCACGAAGGGTTCCGTAACATTATCGCAAAAATGGCAAAAATACACATTTGTTTTATGGAAGCACCACTTAAATATTTATTTTATTCTGTTTTTAGTATTTTTTGTTATAGCGGCAACATAAATACATCATCTGTGAAATTTTCAACTGTCTAGCTATCACGGCTCATGAGATACAGCCTGGCCAGACAGACCGTGGAATCTTAGTAATAGGGTCCCGTTTTTACCCTTTGGGTACGGAACCCTAAAAAATTAAAACTATTTGGCTTGCTGGGCATGTCCTTTTCGGTGTATGTATTCTTCTGAGCCTCAGTCTCCTAACAGGAGGCTTTGTAGTCATACGCAGCCTTGCAAGACTGTTTTTAGAGTTCCGTACCCAAAGGGTAAAAGCGGGACCCTTTTACTAAGACTCCACTGTCCATCTGTCTGCTTGCCAGCAGGCTGTATCTCATTAACCGTGATAGCTAAACAAACAGATGATGTATTTCTGTTGCCGCTATAACAAAAATACTAACAACAGAATAAAATAAATATTTAAGTGGGGCTCCCATACAACAAACATGTTTTTTTTGCCTTTTTTTGCGATAATGGTACGGAATTTTTCGTGAACGAGCCGACTCGCACTTGGCCGGTTTTGTTGTAGAAATTATGTCCCCAAGGTTCGTCTGCTTTGCAAAGCATGGTCATTTGAACTTTTTCTCCGGTCTGCGATTCCAAAATCCGCAGACCGCATTTACCACGACAATTTAATAGACAAAATTCGTTTTATCTAAATTATAGGTGATTAATATAATATCTTCTTGATATCACGATCACGTATCACTTGGAACATGTTCATATCAATATTGCGATGATTTCCTTTTGGAACACAAAACCTAACCGGTTCAAATACTTACTAAGAATAGGCAAGGTCCCCTTGAATATTTCCGTTTACTCGTGGCTATATTTTCCTACGCAGAAAGTTGAACCTGATAAATGTTAGCAGAATCAATAGTTATAATTCTGTTATATCACACCTGTTACGTGTCATTGACGAATATGCTGACAAACAGTGAGCATTTCCTTTTATTATTATATTACTAGTTATTAAACTAAGGACATATTCCGGGTTTCTTCAACGTGTGGGCTGTTTCTCGTCGAGGATGGGGAAAGATAACTTACACCAATATTTTGTTCTAGCTTCTGGCAGCTGCTTTTCCCGCATGAAAATCGTCGGAAATTACCCCACGCGGACAACCTGCCTACTGGGATAAATAAGGATTCTTTGTGTGTCTTCCAAAAATTATCAATCAATCATCAATACATAATCTATCTATCTATATATATAAAAGCGAAAGGTCACTCACTCATTCGTCAGGAAATATCGAAAACCGCTTGACGTATAAAGATGGAATTTGGCAGGTTGATTCCTCGAGTGACGTAAGTGCGCACTAAGAAAGGATTTTTGGAAATTCCACCCGTAATGGGGTAAAAAGGGGGTTGAAAGTTTGGATGTAATTTCTACAGTTTGTAAGTTGGACACGTGAAATTTTATATTTACGCTGTTAGTTGATAAAAAGAATTTATGTATTTATGGGTTTTTGGAAATGCCATCCCTACTGGGATAAAAAGGGTTGAAAGTTTGTATGAAATTTCTACAGATTGCAAGTCTCTTGAATGATTTACGCTGTTGGTTGATAAAAAGAATTCATGTATGTATTGGTTTTTGAAAATTCTACCCCTAAGGAGGTGCAATGGTGGATATTTTTTGGGCTTATATATTTGAAATTTGGCATAAATACTAACCTAAATAAATATAGTACAGGTTTTCATTATTCGTTTTTCAAAACTGCTCCTAAAAGTCAAGATTTTTGTAGTATTTTTCTGTACAGGGCTTCTTTTTATGATGTAGGGGAGTACTAAGAAGGGATTTTAAGAAATTCAACCCTTATGGTGGTGAAACTAAATAGTAATCAGGGGGGTGACCACAAGCTCTTAGAGTAAGGTTATTTTGAGATCGATTAAGGGACAGATGTATATGACGTGTATACATCTGTCACTTACTTGATCTCAAAATAACCTTACCCTAAGAGCTTGTGGTAACCCCCCTGTAGGAAAAAACATGGATCACGCGAACGATGTCGCGAGCTATGTGCTTACCTATAATAAATCTGTAGAAAAGTCGTTTTAGTATATCGAAAATATTTTCAAAAAAAATAGCCAGTGTGTTGTGGATAACCAACAGATCCCATTGCCAGCATTTTTGTCTGTTTTGTTGTAAAAGCATCACTTAAAATGTACGAAACTAATGTACCTAGATAGCTTTTATATATAAAAATTGTGCGTAACTTGAAGTATTACTAAGTTTTTGTTTAATCGCAATCGGTTAACTCTATTAAAAGTTAGATGGATTTAAATTGTTAAATATTCGACGACTGGCGTTGTACATTTGAAGTCATTTTCTGAATGGGGGACATAAGATTCTTCACGGAAGAATGACACTAGAAAAAAAGATGTTAGCAAGGCAAGTAGGGTAGGTAGGTAGGTACAATTGGCCAAAGCTATATCTGATCACCGTAAGGACTATTTCTACTTGCAGGGCTCGCCCGCTAAATTTACGCCGACTTATACTCATCAACCAATAGCATCGCAGCATCGGGTGACTGTTTCTCTAGTACCTGTCAACCCCTTGCTTTTGTAATAAAAAAAGACGGCAAAAAAACAAACAAGTCAAGCCAAATGGCTATGGTCGACGCAAAAAGAGCGGACGCAGCTTTGGTCATCATGGGTTAGAGTCCCACATAATTGTGCTATCTCCCCGTGGTAGAGCAGTATGCATGAGTAACACGAGAGGATAAAAAAAGTGGGTATCTAGTCGTCAATAAATTTTGTACCAATCCGTTGAGGCTTTATATTAATTTTAACTATTATTATAAAGAGAGAGCCCAAATTGTATTAATTTGTCTAGACGTGTAGGTACCATCTCTAGAACCACCATACCTATTTGAAAAATCTTTCACCATTTGAACGGTACATTATTCCAGATGGTTATAGGCCATAAATTATTATGACCCAGGCGAAGCCGGGGCGGGCCATGAGTTTGTTAAGTTTTGTGTTTTAGAGCATGTTCTAAAATACACGAAAACTAAACCCAGACTACACATACCAAAACAGTGTGAATACAGCTTTACTACCTACTCATAATTTTCGTAGCATAGTTCGTAGACCTTCGCCTACGCTGCTACGAAAGCTTGCTACGAGAAAAAAAGAGGCCTTTGTCTGTAAATCTGATAATCATAACATAAATTCCCAAGTATAAATAGATGCAATGAAGTAAATAAAACAGTGAAAACGGGTGAAAACATATTTTTTCGGGCCATGTTTAGTTTTTCTTTTTTCATGACTTACGGGTTCTAGTTAGCCGGTAAATGTGGGCGTAAGAATGTAATAATTTATTTACATTGAGATATTTACACAGAGATAGTGTAGGTGTGATGATGCGAACTTTACGCGTAAAATAGTTACCCTTTGAACTTTCCCTTTGGCGGCCTCGTTGGTCTTTTTTTTGCTTGGATAAATGCTCATACTGCGCTACCACGGCGAGATAGCGCAGTAATGTGGGACTCCAACCCACTTAAACCCCACGGTGTCCTACTGTGCCGCTTATGGCGGGCACACAGGCGCGCGTAAGCACTCGCCACGTGAACTCACCACGGCTGTCCGTCACTGGACCGTCCTCTGGGGAATACCATCCATCACCGGCGCACCAGAGCACATTGCTCGCTGTGACTACCCCAAGGACCAGCAAATGGGTGCCAGTCGACCCTGCACCCTTGGCCTCCCTGTGACGGGTCAGGTCAATGGCCCCGCCACCTAACACTTTTCGGCGGCCAGCCACCGAACACTATACTGACACTCCTCTTCCCCTGCGACCCCACTGCATCTGCCATCAGACGGTGGTGACCCCGTCCAGACCCAGGCATATACCCACTCATTCCTCTCCCACCGCGCGGCCTCCAACTCTCAATGCTTCCCATACGATATCGCGGCTCTCCTCGAGTTCCCCGTCACTTCACCGTGGGTGACCAACTGACCAAGCCACGGTTACTGAGCCCCCCCCCGCCTCAACAATGCAGGAACCCACCAGGGGAGTGGGACTCAGTAGCCGATTTCGGGTAGATCAAGTGGCATTGGGTTTTCTATCTAGATATTCTCAGTGTCAGCCAAGAGCCTGAATTTGTGCCCGATCGATGACAATTTGGTTTGCCTCATGGGACTTGAATAATTGACGATATCTGGGTATAATATAGAAACACCTCTATACAACCCCACAAGGAATTCAGGCGTAAAGTGATTTTATGTTATGTTATTCAAATACCATACTTGTACAAATCAATGCGTAGTTTATCTTACAAAAAATAAAAAAGCCTTTCTTCTAAGGAGCAGAATCCGTCTTTGTGTGCTGAAATAATATATTTTCTGTTATCACAGCCTTCTGAGGTCGTTTGTCTGTCCTGAATATTGTACAGAAATCGCAAAGACTATAGGTATTCTTATATTTTTATTTAAAATAAGTTCATGCTCAGCTGTACATGTTAAATTGGTATCGTTTTCACAAAGCTTCTGAAAACAGATAGTTTGTCCAAATTCGATAGCCAAATCTATAGATTTATTTTTCAATTTTAGGTATATAGATAGTATTGTACACCATAATGAATTACAATTAGGAAGGTAAGCAATGTTTTACAGTCAACCTTTGGGTACCGGGCCTCTTTAAAGCAAAGATTTTTAAAGTGTCAACTTTGTACGGTTTGTCGCCTACGATCAAAATCAAAATATATAATGCAAATGTAGGTAAAAACAGGCCACGCCTACATTTTAACATTGAAGCAGATTTTAATTATAGACCTAATGAACTTTTTGACCTGTAGGCGGCGTGACTGGTCTAAAAGTTAGACGCCATTGTTGTGATGTCCACCCTCGGAGATATCACAAATTAATTTTACTAGATTGTAGGGTTTTCTTGAAAACAATCAAGAACAAAAAAAATATCTCCTAACACGTATTGACAAAATTTAGGCATAGGATTATAAAATCGCGCTCGTGAAAGTCAAAAATTATCCTGAGGGAACACATTCCCAGGATAAAAACTATGTCTTATGTGCTATTCTTGACTATAATCTATCTCTGTGCCAAATTTTAACCAGATCCGTTCAGTCGTTCTGGCGTGATTGAGTAACAAACATAAACTCTTCCATTTATAATATTAGTAAGAAAAATCGTAGGTACAATTATTATTAAGTACCTGGGCGACCGAACTCTGCTCGGATGAAAATAAAGGAAACGACGTTTTCTAAAAAGGATCTCTCTAGCTAGATCGATTTATCGCCCCCGAAACCACCCTGCATACTAAATTTCATGAAAATCGTTGAAGCCGTTTCCGAGATTCAGATTACATATATACAAGAATTGCTCGTTTAAAGGTATTACATATAATCTATTTCAAACGACGTTTTTCAAACCAGTTCATCAACACAGATTGCGGAGTAAGATTCCTCAAAAAAACTATAACACCCCTTAACCTTTCATTCATGGGCAATTTCTTAAAGGTTTTTGGAATGCCCGAAATTTCCTTCATAGTGCATCCCTAGAGCCTTACATCAAAACGAAACCCTGTGCAGTAAGATTCTTAGCAAAAATTTTGGGGGCGATTTTGAAAAATTTATAATGACAACCTTTATTGTTTACTTAGGTTGGTATTTATGTCAAGTTTATTAACCCGAGAAAAAAAACTTTTAACACCCTCTAAATAGACTTTTGGGGGTAGATTCGAAAACCAATAATGACAAACTTTATTGTTCACTTAGGTTGGTATATATGTCAGGTTATTTCAAGTTTATTGACCCAAGAAATAGGATTCTTCAAAAAAACTTTAACATTCCTTAAACCAACTTTTTTGAGCAACTAATATTAACAATCTTTATTGTTTATTTCGTTTAGTATTTGTGTCAAGATTCAAGTTTATTAACCCAAGAAATAATATTCTTCCATACAGATTTCAACACCCCCTAAATCATCTTTTGGGGGTAGTTTCGAATAACAAATAATGACTATTTGTGCCTATGAACATGAACATATTAACCGAAGGAATTAGATTTTTCATACAAACTTTCAACCCCTTTTTACCCTCTAGGGGTGCTATTTCCAAAAATCCTTTCTCAGTGCTCACTTACGTTACTTGAGAAACCGTTCAGCCTAATTTAATTTTTAGGGTTCCGTACACAAAGGGTAAAAACGGGACCCTATTACTAAGACTCCGCGGTTCATCTGTCTGTCTGTCACCAGGCAGTTGAAATTTTCACAGATGATGTATTTCTGTTGCCGTTATAACAACAAATACTAAAAACAGAATAAAATAAATATTTAAGTGGGGCCCATACAACAGGTGTGACTTTTTGCCGTTTTTTGCTATAATGGTACGGAACCCTTCATGCGTGAGTCCGACTCGTTCTTGGCCAGTTTTTTATTAGTACGTCAAGCGGTTTTCGATATTTCGTGATGAGTGAGTGAGTGACCTTTTACTTTTATATATTATTAAGATAATGTCTCAGTGTTAACAAGGCCCGATGGTATTAACTCGCCCACGTATATGTGTATAAACACGTAACCCCGGGAAATCGGAAAATCAGTTAACGCGTAATAAATATGTAAACAAGTAAGTAATTGACTGCTCAAAGCTATTTGTCGTAAGCCGCAGTGTACAGTGTATGCCATTAATATTATCTAATACAGTACAATACCATCCTTGTTTTACGATGTAACCACATGGCTGGTGAGGGGAGGGAGCAGCTGTACTATAATATCGTGGAGATAGTAAAAGGGGGTAATCATTGAGGTTTTATTGTTGAGAGATGATGGTTGTAGATCTATGGGGTGGAGGCTGGCATTAACTTATTTTAACCCGGTTGAATGAGACACTTTCATTCAAATCAAATAAAAATAGTTAAAAAAAAAAACAAAAAAATATGCTTTAATAGAAAACCAAACTAAAAAGTTGGAAATATTTAACCAAAAAAAATATTCAATCTATATATATATAATGTCAATAAAATATATTTTATTGACAGATATTGATAAAAGTAGTAATTTTAAAAATATCTTAAAAAGCACCCCCGCTTTTTTACAATAAAATATTTTTTTTTTGTTAATCACACTATTCTTAATTTAAATTCATTGAAAATTATTTCCTACTTTTTAGTTTGGTGTTCTATTAAAACGTGTTTTTTTAAACTATTTTGATTTGATTTGAATGAAGGTGTCTCATGGCTGGTTTCTGATTTGAGTAAAGCAGCAATAATCAGTTGAGTATTGTCAAATCAGTGTCAAATAATTTAGGAACCGTTTGAGTTTTTTACGTTTCACAATTGAGTATCTACCTAGCTCAGTTAAGTAAGTACCTAAGTACCTACATAAGTATGGACCTGTCAAAGATCCGTTCACTTTCTCTTTCACCCTTACGTTCCATTTTACAATAGAAATCCGAGACATCACAAGATTGCATAAAATTTACTAATATAAATATTATAAAGCTATAAACAGTACGTTAGTATTATATTACTACATTCAAGATTTAAAAAAAAAACAAGTTATTAAATGTGTTATAATCTTTAATTACTTGATTTTTCATAATTAAGCAATTTAATAGATACCTATTTGAAATGTATACAACCTTATTATGAAACTATGAAATGGATCGTAGGCACTAGTCAATTACTTCAAGATTGTCATAGCAACCGTATTTATTTTGTCAAAGATGTCTTATCGAAAGAAAATAATATCTATTATAGTTTGTTATTGCCAAAATCAAGAATTTAAGCTTATAATTACTAAAAGTGAATGTGTTCCGAGCGAGCAGTTGCTGGTTCTTGTGATACCTCATAGAACTACAGAATATTTTACTCAGAATTTCATAAGATCTCTCAAGTGGGAAGAGAACCGACACACACACAGAATTCGTGCATCTGCATTGGAATCTGATTGCAATTGTGATTTACCAACAAGTATGGACTTTTGTGATAAAATTTGTAATGAGTGACCTGGGTTTTCAATTCAAGACCAAAGGCTTTTCTAGCCATTGAAGAGCCTCCGAAGGAAAACAATATTAGCCAGGGTCGGTGCCATTAGATATGTGCCGATGAAGGAGGACTGTGTTTTAATATATGTTAACGAACAATTCATTATTTGCCTACTTATTTTGTAAAATAATAAATAAATGAGACTTATCATGCTGTTTTTATCATCTTTATTGTAGGTACTGATACCAAAATCGTATCATACAAAAGCCAAATTCTGTACACATTTTCATCGCTGTAACCTTTTCTTATCGTAAGGATCCTACTAAATTTCTATATAGGTATGAAAGTCTGTATGTTTAGATATTGGTTAATCACACCTAAATGGTTGAACGTTTTTGATAATATATCATTTGGAATACAATTACCCAATGACTAATAATAAAATGATTTAATAATAAAAAATAGATATAATAATAAATAAACGGAATAACAAAGCCTTTTATTCTGAAATCAGAGATATAAAACTGTAGTCAATACAATACGTCTTTATAGTTTATAAAAAGTTCCTAATCTAAGAGCCTCTTGGCTTAGGCCTCCACTAACAGTTTCCACTGGGGTCTCTCATGAACTACTCGCCAATACCACAGCGCGCCATCGCTTACACTTTGTGCCTTCATCTTGGTGCTTTTCTCCATTTCCTTTGGTTATCGCGAATCATTTGACGGGTCCATCTTCACTTTTCACATAGTTCCTGTAGGATAACTCTCGGTTTTCGCAGGTAAAGCCACTGGCAACCACAAACACAAAAACTGGCACTTTCAAATATTTTTGTTGAGGATCTCACTCATCATAATAATCATTTCTGCCGAAAGACTGCTGGATACAGGCCTTCCCGGCACTCAGCATTCAGCGTCACCACATCAACCGGTGCTGTGTGTCTTTCATACATTGGATGCCCACGACCTCAACCTGGTTATCGGTCTGTAGAGGGAGGCTATTCAGCCCCATCGACCACCCGTTCTTCGAGCAACTGAGATCTATCAGGCGTGAAATATTTGCATCCAATATAATGTTTTCGATAATTTAGGTCGAACACTCTTCTGCCACGCATCGGTCTTCGTTGAGGCATCTCTAAGGAAGACAAGGATGTATCTTCATCACTCGTTTTATAAGTTTTTATATATTATTTTGTATTTATTTCTCTTGATTAAAGTTTAAGCAAGGGGTTGTCAACTATCAACTGCCAAATGTAACCAGTGTAGCCAGATTTGACGAGTCCCAAGTCGCCGAAAATTTCGTTTTCCATTTATAAAAAACTCAAGACGACCACTATTCATTAAAACCACGAAACATTTTACGAAACGTAAATTTCCATTATTGCATTGAACACCCTAGAATCTAATATCAACTTTAATGCGTTTGACACAATAATCATTATTGGTTCCGCATAAAACATTTTTAAGCATTTCTTTATTTTCCCTGTGTTGTCACGACTGAAGTATAATGAAAAAAGAGATGAACTGTAAAAAGCATTTTCATTTCCAGTTATTTTCATCATTTCTGAGGATTAGACATTCTTATTCCGAAATCGCCTAAAATAGTCCCATGTTTTTAGGGTTCCGTACCCAAAGGGAAAACGGGACCCTATTACTAAGAATCCACGATCCGTCTGTCTGTCCGTCTGTCACCAAGCTGTATCTCATGAACCGTTATAGCTAAACAGTTGAAATTTTCACAGATGATGTTGCCGCTATAACAACAAATACTAAAAACAGAATAAAATAAATATTTAAGTGAGGCTCCCATACAACAAACGTGTTTTTTTTGCTGTTTTTTAAGTAATGGTACGGAACCCTTCGTGCGTGAGTCCGACTCGCACTTGGTCAGTTTTTTTTTTAGGGTAGCCTAATTGGCGATCAGTCGCCGATCGTAAAAATTGGTCGCCTCGGCCACCCTTCAGAGTCTAAGCCTAAATGGCGAAAAGTCGCCCAATCTGGCCACACTGATTATGTAACGTTGACAACGGTTTGCAAATTTGAGAATGATCAAATGTGTTTTTCTCAGTTGTGAAACCCAATTGAACGTCAATGAAGGTTTTTTGTATGACATAAGGTATACTTTGGCATGACTTGACTACGTATACTCAAACCTTGCTCAGCATCGCAGAAAACTTAAAGTGGCAGATGATCAAGGGTGACAGATGCTTAAATCGAGATAAGCACATACTTAGTTACTTCAGAAACCGGCCATCAGTCAACCGGGTTCAATCGTTAATCCTGAAGATAATGGTATGAAATATGGGACAAACTATTTAAATTACTGCATTGTCATCGGACTTTGATAAGTGTACAAAGTTTCAAATTAATCCGACGTTTTGAAAGGGGTGAAAATCACGTTCAAAGATTCCGTTACGTAGATACATATATACATACCAAGCTAATAAAAGCTTGCTAAAACAGTTGAACGCGTAGGTTAACATCGACTTATTTTGGGGATTTTGACTAAGGCAGCTCAAATCCAATAAAAAAAAACGGCCAAGTGCGAGTCGGACTCGCGCACGAAGGGTTCCGTGCCATTATCGCAAGAAACGGCAAACAAAACCCTCGTTGTATGGGAGCCCCACTTAAATTTTTGATTTTATTCTGTTTTTATTTAAAGCGTATTTTTTGTTAAAGCGGCAACAGAAATACATAATCTGTGAAAATTTCAACTATCTAGCTATCACGGTTCATGAGATACAGCCTGGTGACAGACAGACAGAGAGACAGGCAGACAGACGGACCGCAGAGTTTTAGTAATAGGGTCCCGTTTTTACCCTTTGGGAACGGAACCCTAAAAAATCGTTTAATCAAATAAGGCTGAGAATCAACTGTAAAATTACAAAAGAAAGTACCCACCTATCATCTCATCATCATATTCCTGGTCGTCATTCTGGTATTTTTCCAACTGTTGGGGTCAGATTTCAGTCTTACCAAATACAGTTCAAAACCAAATACGGAGCGACAGTGCATCTCACCTCCACGACCCAGTCAATGGGTTTACCGATATCCTTTTAAGACACCATCATTTAACTATAAGCTAATATCCTAAATCATGTTAGGAAGGATAATTGTTGAACCTTAATTTAATTAATTAGGAGGTCACAGCGTCGTCTACTGTGGTGGCTCAAGCCGATATGTTGAAGCCGATGTTATGAACTTAAATTATTGTTTTTGGTTCAATCCTTTCTTTTTAGTTCTTTTTTTGTATTCGGGTGCTAAAAACAATCTGTCCGACCCAGCCTACGGCGTAGCCCGATATTATAGTATTTTTATCTGAAATATTGCCATCTGTTACTATATTAGTACTTGCTTTCGGCAGTTTCGGCCAAGGCATACGTTCTGCGAAATTTAGAAATAGTCTGGGGGAAATTAAGAGTTAACTGCTCAAATCTAAAATTTATTTTGTCGTAGCTTCGTAGACCCGAGGCTACGGCGTAGGCCGACGACGGAACGTGCTTTTTGTGACTTAGGACTCTTTGTTTTTATCAAGGGCTTCTAATTCTAAACCTATGAAATCTTTAAATAGTATATTGTGTTAGTTTCGTCCCCTTTAATAACGCCCACGACGACTGAAAAGGTAAACGTATTTCACAAACAACAGTTCAGAGTATAATCCGTATTTAATTTATAACCATAATTAAATGTAGAAACATCAACAGTCAGCCATCTTCTCTCTAAAGCTTATTTCAGTATACAATAGTTCCCGGCGTGGTATTCGTGAAATAATAATGAAATATGGCGGACTATTAATAGAGGTATGTTGTGTGGGAAGTGAATGGGTTATACGCAGAAATTATGGCGGGAATGTCTGTGATTGGTCGGTGAGTTTACAGGTATTTGATTATAATTGAATCTGTAGAAATATGAGGGCAATCTTTGCCAAGTAGTAGGACAGAATAGGCAGGCCCGCGACACTATACAACCATACGCACGGAATAACATACTTCTACTACAACGCATAATGCGTGTACACGTGCAAATGTGTGCGTGCAGCACAGCTTTACTGCCTGGTTGACCACCTCGTCGCAGGCGACGATAAATTGGCGGGGCGAGGTGAGTGTCGTTTCTTTACGTAATAATTTAATAGTAAGTATTCATTGGTTTAGGATCCCAACAGGCGTTGCACGAGGAGTTCCGCGGTGGACTTTTAAGACGTCACGGGGAAGTTATACGTGCTGTTGGTAATCACCGAAGTGGTTTTAGTGAGGTAAAATCCCACTCTCCCTGGTATTTGTCACAAAAGTCAAGGCGCTTCTTGAAGGTTTCCCCCTGTCAACAAAAAATTATAATATAGGCTAACCAAAAATATAAATAAATTGAATATGCTATTTCATATTTAAGACACCCAATTTTAATTTTAAAATAGTGCATGCTGAGACTCCTTTAACGTTTCTGTTGTCATCATCATCTTCCTGCCCTTATCCCATGTTACTTGGGGTCGGCGCAACACGTTTTCTTCTTCCATACCGTTCTGTCCCCTGTCACGCTATTACTGACTCCCTTTTCCTTCATATCACTCCTCACACAGTCCATCCATCTTTTCTTTGGCCTTCCTCTTCCTCTCCATCCATCCACATTTATATTCATAACTCTTTTAGTAACATGCGTTTCATCCCTCCTCATCACATGACCATACCAGGACAAACGGTTTCCCTTCAACTTTTCTGTCACTGGCACCACTTTCAAACTGCCTCTAATATACTCATTTCTCACTTTATCCAATCTCGTCACGCCGCACATCCATCTCAACATTCTCATCTCTGCTACATGCAATCTCCTTTCATCCATCCACCTTTAACCACCTTTAACCATCCTTTAAGGTTTCTGTTGTATTAAATTAAATTCAACTTTGGTCAACAAATCTCAATTTATAGTTATACTCAACTATAAATTGAGATTGTTTTATGAAGCGAAATTGCTAGGTATTTTTTCATAACTATATTATTTATTAAGGCTTCGCAATTTTGTATGGGTAACAACATCTACTAAATCTCTGTTTGCTGTCTAAAAATAGGCTAACAGAGCTTGGCAAAGAGTCGAGTTCTTCAACAAATTATCGCTTACTTTGTTAGGTGTCCCGCCATAAAAATGCAGACTTTAGATGGTTCCACAGAAAAATTCAGTATCTGTCGAATCTCGGGCGTTTAGGGATCAATTGATAAGTTACCCAAAATAAATTATTGATAAAATGTTGATTATTTATCAATTTACTTTAAACCTATAGAATACAGTTACTGAAGTAACTACAGTCTTAAAAACGATTCAAAATAAAACTGCAACACTTTTTTTATAAAATGGATATCAAACAACGGCCAAAATTGGCCTCCAAGCAAATCAAATTGATGGAATAATAGGTGTATCTCGGATAACGACTAAACGTGACTAAACCCTATGGTCAAGTCAGTGGAATTTTCTAAATAAGGAATATTTCCAAGAAGCTCACCCTTGCCCTTGATTTCAAATATATTGAAATCATTCCCGAAATACAACATTATACCTACATTATACATACACAAGGGGCTAATCCAAAAGCAAGGACATTGTTGTAGATATTAATGACCTACGCTGTAGTCACGGGTCTTAGCTCCGTAGGCCACAAGTCTGGCTTTATCTCCGAAACACTATTTTAGGAATTAACAGAAGAGGAGTCGAAAATCAAAGTACGGCGTAAAACGAAGTCATTTGACAACGTCGGCCTACGCCGTAGATTGTGGTCTAGGTGAACGAGGCTACGGTAAATAGTGATAGCTTAGTTTTCTTCTCATTTCTTTACAAGATATCTAAATTATTGATTCGTAATCGACTGTGTATGTGACAATTAAGTTATTTGTGATTTTTATTTTATTTTCTGATGCCTTGTTAGATAACTACTCAATGACATTTTTTGTATTGTAACTTCTTAAAATAATGTTTTTGCATGCCGTAAGGCAGAATGTAGCGGAAACACCCAATTCTGTACCATCTCAAACGTGTACCTACATTGCTGGCAAATAAATAATTCTGATTCTGATTCTAAAAAAAAAACTTTACAATGGACATAATAAAAAATATATTATTAAATTTTGTTTCAAGATATCCATTTCGAAGCTCCATGGAAAGACTCCATCCCCTTTACCACTTGGTTGACTGGTATAGAATGACTAAGGTATTAAGTCCACCTTTGTACCTTTGTGCATGAAGTCTTTGTACATCATAATATACAAGTATATCTATACTTGTATACTATATAATATTATAAAGAGAAAATATTTGAATTTTTGTATGTAACGAATAAACTTAAAAACTACTGGACCGATTTCAAAAAAACCTTTCACCATTGGGAAGCTACAGTATCCCCAAGTGACATAGGCTACTTTTTATCCCAGTATTCTTACGGGAACGGGAACTACGCGGGTGAAACTGCAAGGCGTCCGCTAGTGAATTCTGGAGGAAGCCCATTCCACATTTTGCAGGTAATCTTTTTGATAATAGAGACCAAATCATCTCGCGGTCATTCAGGTCAGTCAGACTATCTAGGTACATAATGTCCTACGTGTAAATAAGTCATGATAAAGCCACCATTTCGTAAATGTAGAGCTGACAACCATCAACTACTTTAATGATAGGTACAATCGAAACACCATTATCGATAAAAAAATGTATTTAGGTAACATCCCCGACTGATTTGATATTCATTATTCACGTAAGTGCTACCAACAAATCCTACTAGAAACACAAAACCTACACCAACTGCGTGTCGTGTTCCCACACGTATTTATAAGTATAGGTACAGTAAAGGATTTAAAAAGTTAAGCACCTAAAGGTTAGTTTTTATTCGCACAGGACCTGCGTGAATCTTTTGAATTAATTTGGCAGTTGCGACATGTCTATTTGGGCAAAGAATGTTTGAAAATTTCAAAAGCAGCTCAGTTGAAATATTTTTAATTAAGGAATGTCCTTAAGTTTTAAACTAACTACCATAGTTAACTGAAAAGCATCAATGCCTTGTAGCCAAAAAAATATACTTTTACTACTTTTACATTTTAATCTTTCCACAAAATTTATTTGTATCATGTACATTTGAAAAAATGTTTAACCCCTGTTCCAGGTAGGTACTTAAAAAGTTTCATTAATAAAAACTTTTTACAAAAAACTACAACTGACTGCCAAATAAAAACACTATAAAGAGAAAAATAATTTATATTTCGGAAGTCGTTGTAGCTGTTTACTTTTCTTCGTTTTTTGACACCGACTTTTATTTTTCTATTTGGAAGTCGATTGTATTTTTATTAACCGGCGAAATGAGAGTGTACCAAGGTGAACTGTACACATCTGCGTACCCTTTTAGAGCGTACTGGGTGTGATTTTATGTTATGAAATGGTATAAACAATAAATAGACATGCGGTAGCCGTCATTTATTGAAGAACTCTGTTGTATATCTCATCGGATATGGGACCAATTTGGGACCATACTCTTTAAAACAAAAAAAAAGTATTTTCAAAATCGGTCCACATTTGACGAATAAATCAGTGAACATAAAGTCGAACATAGAACCGCATTCTTTTTGAAAAGTTGGTTTAAAAGAAAAACTATCTTTAGAGCAATATATCACCTTAAAATTTTCGCGTCAGTCACACAAGTCAAGCTAAAATGTTACAACATTGCAAGCTACAACATTACACAAACTATGCCTAGATCCAGGTTCCACCAGCTTACCCTTACCACAGTATATATATTTCCCTAAGGAATACTACAACTTAAGTCAAATACAATTAGTTGTACAAAGTTTAACTTGAGATCTTGGTCTAGCGTGGGGTAAAGAGAAAATCATTATATTAGCTAAGCGCCTATTATAAATTTACGACTTACTATATGCTCGTTTTCACTAACACTAGGCGATACCACAGATAATATAATACAAGCATATGATACCTTCCTGAATGAATATCTGAAAGTCGTGTGTTGGAACCGAGGTTTTATATATTTCATTACCACTGTTCTTAAAACCGTGATGGAAAACGTCGTGAGGAAACCAGCTTGTCCTTGAACTAAAAATTCGAAGATATTTGACATCAAGCAATCGACAATCGGCTTGCGTTGGATTACAAGCCACTCCCTCTCAAAGAGATGGTATGCTTTTGATATTCATTTATTACCGAGATAAAAAGGGACGTTATCATTTCGAAACGTATGTACTAATATTGTTGGAATTGCACAATAAAAAATATAAGATAATAGTGCAAGTTTCTTCAAAATCGGTTCAGGAGTTTTCAAGATACATATGGTACATCAACGGAACTCCATAACGACAAACAGCACGAATGCAATAGGTATTTTGTCAATCCTTTAGGTACTTACTACAGAACTAGTTATTTTTTAGTGATGGTGTACCAAAACTAAAAAGAGATAAATAAAAACAATTTCACAAAAAATAAACTGACTTAAAAAAATGGGAAAAAATGCGTGAGTTTATATATCTATGTATGTAAACCAACTTAAATTGAAAAATACAAAAAAGAGCAAAAATTAACTTTCGTTTCGAAAGTCGGTGTCGGAAAACGATAATATAAGAGGTACCAAATACTTCCACCTTTTTTAGTGTTCTACTTTTGAAAAAGGTTATTTTTTTGTGAATTAAGTCTGAATTAAACGTCATCGACCCGAGGGGCTCATCTAGTTGATAGCCAACTGCGGCGTCCAACAGGTTATCTCTAAAGATTATATTAGTGAATAGTGGCATTTATATGGATGTCTTAAAAACCTGTAAAATTTATTGTATTTCTTTTTAGCTTCTTCTAATTCGTTTTGGGTTTTTTATATCGTTTGATAAAGCGTGTATGAATCATTGAGTTAAATGTACTAATAAGTTTTACAGTGTGCAATGTAGTGTTAAAAACAAAGAAAGTGTCATTCTATTAAAGAATAGCGTAAGGTCATCACGTGACAATTCGATAGCGACATTCGCATACATTTTTAACTTTTAACCAATCGCTATGGCGAACCTTTCGTTGAATGTAACTTGTATAGAACCAATGATGCCGCAAAATCTTGTCATCGTGATGCAAATATATTGAATTTATCGCTGCAAGTCAGCTTGGTGAAGCGACAATCTTTGTGGCTAAGTAGCACAGGCCCTATTTAGTAAAACTAACAACGAGAAATCTTTATAAAACTGGCCGAGTGCGTCTCGGACTTCGCACATATAGGTTTCCGTACCAAAACGCAACATTCTAATAGGAATAAAATTATTCATATAAAAACCTTTTTTTTAAACGAACTTTTTCCGTATTCTTCTCAGCAAACCCTTTCATTTGATACCCGTATCATGGCAGTGCACAAAAAATAACTAGTCCACCATCTTGGGCCGACCGCCATATTGGATTTAGAATAACGTCACTTAGCCATGCATTGTTAGCCAAACCACAGATAATATAATACTAGCATACAGATGCCTCATCTCATACAAAGAAATCGAGCCACGTAACTAACGTGTTTCATCTGATTATACCGATTATTTTTTGTAAAGCGATCGCGATCGGTTCCGTTCCACGGCGATAGATAGATCACCACCTAATAATCAATCGATATCGATAGATAAATCAAATAATCAGTATAATCAGTACATTACGCCGGGTCAGTTTATTTGTATGGAATCAGACCCCACGCCCAAACTAAACGTGTATGCAAAACTTCATCATAATCGATTGAGGATAACTGCTTCAAAATTCAGTTGCAAGATTTGACCCGAACATACTTACAGACATACTATACATTGCAAGTTAAATAAAAGCTTTTAACTTGTAAAAACATGAGAGAATTTCAAAGAAAAATCGGATTTAGTAATATGTTTTGTATTTTTTATTAAAATATACGTAATAATATAGATTATCACCAACTTTCAAGTTCATAGATCAATGGAAACTTAAAAATTCATCAAAACAAAATTTTGTAAATAAAAGCTGTCCTTAGTGGGTCTCATTCCTTTGTTTGCCAATATTTTTAAAACCAAATAAAAAAACTTTTTGCAAAAAAATACTACCGACTTCCAAATACTAAACTACAAAGTGAAAAATATCTTAATTTTTTGAAGTCGGTGTCTTTCGTAGGTACCATTTTTTTGCGTTATGGACACCGACTTCAAAAAATTAAGTTATTTTTCACTTTGTAGTTTAGTATTTGGAAGTCGGTAGTATTTTTTACCAAAAAGTTTTTTTATTTTTCACTTTTTAGTTGTACGTACCTAATAGGCAAGTTAGTAAGGTAACTTTAACGCCAAAATAGATTTCATGAAACTTGAACATATCCGGTGAAATGAGAGATCTGCGTACCCCTTAAGAGCGTACTGGCGTGATGTTATGTTATGAAATGGTATAAACAGAAATGCGATTGCAGCAATCCCGAGAGCTTTGCCGTTATTTATTGAAGAGTTCTGTTGTATATCTCCGAAGTTCTTCATCAGATCTTCACCAAATAAAATGGGACCAATTTCGGAACATACTTTTTCAAACAAAAAAAGAATTTTCAAAATCGGTCCACAATTGACGGAGTAATCGGTGAATATACACAAAAAAAAAAAAAAAAATTGAAGTCGAACATAGAACCTCCTCCTTTTTGGGAAGTCGGTTAAAAATACAGTATTTATCTACTCAACGAACTCAAAACAACGCCTAAGAAGGGGAAGGTCAAAAAAAAAAACACGCCCTTTTTAAGCTGTATGGGATACAATTTGTATCATCATCATCATTTCAGCCGAAAGACGTCCACTGCTGACAATAGGCCTCCCCCAGGCGTCGCCACATTGACCGATCCCGTGCGTCTCGCATCCAGCGCCTTTCCGCAACCTTAACCAGGTCATCAGTCCACCTAGTGGGAGGCCTTCCAACGTATCGTCTTCCGGTTCGCGGTCGCCATTCCAGAACTTTTCGGCCCCATTTGTATGGCTTTATTTATTTATTTAATTAAAGACAACCAACAAAGCATACGCCAAAAAATACATGTTAAAGTACTCATATTTTACATTGTATAGTGTGAGCCTTAATTAAAGGCTGCCACGGCATGCATTACTCAAAGGAATAGGAAATGTAGAACAGTTATAAACAGTTTTTACTACTTTTACAAATAGATTGTTATATAAATACAGTTTACGTATATTGTAACGTAAAACCGACATACAAATACAAATGAAAACTCATGAATTAATGCTGGTTGTGCTCGATTAATCAAAACAATTTTGTACAACGTTGTACCCACCAACCAAAAAAAAAGAAAACAAATACATATCCAAATCTTTATGTTTATGTAAATGAAAAAGACAAAAGAAAAAATAAACTACAATATTCTTTTCTCCTTTTCACTTTTGATATAATGCCCTATGAGGAGAGTTAACTTTATAGATAAGACAGACTTAACTTTATTTAAAGAGTAAGACATATATCAATATCTACACTGGGTGAGCGTGACAGGCGACTAAATTGAACCTGCAGTCTGTTAATGGTGGAAAAATGAACCAGATTGGTTTTAAAGCCCTTAGCCCTTAGCTTTGGGCAACAAGATGCCTAAACCTTTACTTACTAACTTTACCAACGTACCAGTGGCGGACTGCATGGAGGTGATTGAGGTGAAATTGCAAGAAAATAACATCGCTGTAGAGTACGTGAAATTACTTCATCACTGTTTATCTACCAGTTACTTCATATACCAAGGTCAATACTACCTGCAGATTTATGGTGTAGCCATGGGTAGTCCGGTGGCTCCAGTGGTGGCCAACATTTGGATGGAACATTTTGAAGAGTTGGCGATCTCCACTGCATCCACACCTATTAAATTTTGGAAAAGGTATGTTGATGACGTTTTTGGGATCATTGAAGGAGACCAACATGAGGTAGAATTATGCTTGGCACACCTTAATAGCATACATGGTAAAATCAAATTTACCTACGAGATGGAAAATGAGAGGGAAATGCCATTCTTGGACGTAAAAATAGGGGTCCGTGCTGACGGTTCTTTGAGTCACACGCTGATTCTCACCACCATCCCCGACAACTGAACTATGTAGTGACTTCACTTACCAACCGCGCATATGATCTATGCGATGAGGAACATTTACGTGCTGAGCTAACACATGTGCAGAGGGTCCTACAGAGAAACGGATATACAGGGAAGGCTGCACAACCTAATCAAAAAACTGGTTGTAAGCACCGGAAGTGCGACGTTGAGAGGCAGCCAGCATTTTTGCCGTGCGTGAGGGGAGTGACAGATAAGGTTTCTAACATTCTTCGGAAATACGCCGTAAAGACTGTCTTCACTCCTTTCAGAAAAGTGTCACAGATGCTGCGCTCGCCGAAGGACAACTTTCCGCTGGAAAAGCCCGGTGTTTATAAAGTAGATTGTTGTTGTGGCAAGTCATATATCGGTCAGACGAAGCGTACGGTTGCTTGTCAAATTTCAGAGCATATCAGGGCGGTAAAGAACAATGACACCCAAAAATCACCCATAGCTCAACATCTTTTGGAATCAGGATTGAACCACTGGATTGAGTTACATAACCCTCAGGTCATTTCGACAGAACGCAGAACACTATATTCCTGGACTGGTGAGGGAAGCTATCGAGATCACCAAATATAAGAATTTCAACCGGGAGGATGGGTTTCAACTGTTGAGAGCTTGGAATCCAGTGGTTCAGCTGTGTAAACCCCGGAAAGATGCCGAAAAATGTTCGCGAGCGGACACAGTGAGTTTCGTGTGTCGGGAACAGAATCGAATTGTGAGTGACAGTGATAGCGGTACCGAGTGCAAAAAACGAACAATAAAGTGGGAAACTCGCTACAAACAGTAAACATCTCAATTCTAATGTTAAAGATGCCTAAACTGTGCACATTTGAAGACTTTAGCTTCAATCGTTTGGCTGTAAAACCTGTGTGACAGACGACGGACAGACAGACAGACGGACACGTGAGTGACAGCAATAGGGCTCTGTTTGGATCTTTCAAGTACGAAACCCTAAAAATTACATAGGTAATTGTAACTGTAAAATGTATGAAAGTTACTTACTAAATTGTCAATTTGTCACCTTTCGCCTGTTGATTTAAAAAATAGGCTTCTGGTTGAGAGTTATTGAGAAACGAGATGAGTGGCGCACGGTTGTACAGACCGATTACTTTGCCTATGAGAGAAAGTCAAGCATCGTGTTGACCTATAAAAAAACTTAGTTTTGAACCGAAACTGCGTTGCAAATTGTCAGTTCACAGAAACTCTACAAAGGGGTCTGATGACTACTAAAAAATCCTGTGAGCTCAGGAGACCTTTTTTATCTTGGAGAATTAATGATCATGCATACTGCGCTACCACTTGGAGATAGCTCAGTTATGTGGGACTCTAACCCACTAAAACTCCACGGTGTCCTCCTATGGCGCTTATGGCGGGAACACGGGCACGCGTTAGTACTCACCGCAAACCCGCCGTGGCTGTCCGTCACCGGACCCTCCTCTGGGGAGTACCCCCCATCACCGGCGCACCAGAACACACTGTACGCTGTGACCACCCCAGGGACCAAACCAGCACCAGTGCCAGACGACTCCGTGTATGGCACCCTTGGTCTCCTTGTGACGTGTCAAGGTCAATGGCTCCACCACCTACCAATACTCGGCCGCAGGGGATAGGGAGAGCGCCCAACACTATACCGACACTTCTCCTCCCCTGCGGCCCCACCGCGTCCGCCATTAGACGGTGGCGACCCCGTCCAGGCCGTATAATAAAAACGAATCGCTTTTTTCTCAACTACCAAAACGAAAAATGCTATAAACAAGTGATCGGTAAAAATAAAATCTCAGGTATGCCGAAGCAAATAGCAACATATTTGAATTTACCAAACTGTTAACAGTATACTGGGCATTGTTATAGAAAAACGTCAGCGACACGGTTAGCCGATTCTGGGAACTTGACAATGTAAAAAAGGCATGGAGGATGGAAATCCAGCATAGTTACGAAAGGCTACATTGAGGATTCTGTCCAAAATAAAACTAAAATTTCAAACAAATTAACTGAGACTATAAAACGCCCCACTTCGCCTCAAACAATTACTTCAAGGGAGTCTGCGCCATGGATCCCACCGTCTAATCCCGTCTAATGAAATACTGGAGTCTCCTACTTTTACAAAAATTCAACAAGCCAAATTTGTCATAACATATCAAACAGCGTAAATATTCCGAACGAAAATATTAGTTTAAACTTCACAAATTGTTCTAACTTCTCAATTAATTTTAAATAGTTACTACTCATGTAACTATTATCAATAAATATTTACAAAAAAACTACTATTTTATATTTTCCTTAATTAGAATAGAATAGAATAGAAAACATTTATTCGACATACAACACGACAACAAAAATCACAAAGTAACAGAGAAGAACAGTAAAAAAAAGTACAAACAAGGTTTAAGGATAATTGCGCCGGGCATGCCCATACCGAAAGGGTTACCAACTCAGCAAGCGCTGATTTTCAGTTGGCACCCCGCTAGTGACACACGGACGTGGGTAAATAAAGTAGATACTTAAAATAATGTCATAAAGTGCAAATATGTGCTTAACTTATAAATTGAAAAATATGTAAAATAGATAATAAAAAGTAATATAAAAAATATATATTGTAATATAATATAAAGTATATAAAGTGCTACAATATGATGGTCTAAAATTGTCTCAAAACCCCAAATGAAAATAATAATTCGAAATGAAAAGTAGAGTGCTTAACACGGGTGAACGACATCTATTCCTACTCGGACTATAGACGCCCTCGCCGCGCTCGGGCGTCTAAATACCTCGTAGTTATGGGAATTGATTCATTTCGACCCTCATGTAACAATCTACTATACCGCCCACCATTATTAGGTTTACAAACATGTTAGTAACGTGTTTGTAACAATTCCTAGGTGTAAACACTCTTAAAGTAATTTAGACATCTGTAATAGAAATGTAAACCTTATGGTTTACATTTCTATTATAGGTCACACACACGGTACGTATACGTACGATGCACCGCCAAAGTTTACCTGTTCGGGCGGCTAAGTGATCGTTCTGGTTTGAAAGCTGTCCAACTGTCTAACTCTATTCAAGCTGTGTAGTTTTGAATGTACTCGTAGGTTTGTGCGATTGAATGTAACGTGTTGATTCATATTGGTTTAGTGACATTTATTATAGCAATGACTGTTTAGATTAGATATATTTATCACCAGAAGACTGGTTTCGTCACCGGCTCTAGGTAAGACAAGTGCCATTCTATCAATAAAATCGATACGATAGCGATTGTTAACAAGTTAAAAGTGCATGAAATTGACAAGTGAAAGTGCATCGAAATGTCACGTGATAATCAAGTGATGCCACTTGATTATCACGTGACATTTCGATGTCAGAGAAGGCGATAGAGAAATGTCAAAATGTAAGGGATTAATCACGTGATTTTTCGATATCACTTGTCAATCTCATACAATTTTGACAATCGCTATCCCCACGCTTTTGATGATAGAATGCCTCTTGTCTAGGGCATTACATGGTCACCTTGATCATCGACTTTCTTCTCCCACCGATTACCTACATCGTCAACTTATCCATCGATTCCGGTCAATTCCCATCCCTTAGGCGTATGGCCTATGTGCATCCACTTCTTAAAATTTCAAGGTAGGGAGAGATTTGAAATTTTAAGAAGTGGATGCACATAGGCCATACGCCTAAGGGATGGGAATTGACCGGAATCGATGGATAAGTTGACGATGTAGGTAATCGGTGGGAGAAGAAAGTCGATGATCAAGGTGACCATGTAATGCCCTAGACAAGAGGCATTCTATCATCAAAAGCGTGGGGATAGCGATTGTCAAAATTGTATGAGATTGACAAGTGATATCGAAAAATCACGTGATTAATCCCTTACATTTTGACATTTCTCTATCGCCTTCTCTGACATCGAAATGTCACGTGATAATCAAGTGGCATCACTTGATTATCACGTGACATTTCGATGCACTTTCACTTGTCAATTCCATGCACTTTTAACTTGTTAACAATCGCTATCGTATCGATTTTATTGATAGAATGGCACTTGTCTTACCTAGAGCCGGTGACGAAACCAGTCTTCTGGTGATAAATATATCTAATCTAAACAGTCATTGCTATAATAAATGTCACTAAACCAATATGAATCAACACGTTACATTCAATCGCACAAACCTACGAGTACATTCAAAACTACACAGCTTGAATAGAGTTAGACAGTTGGACAGCTTTCAAACCAGAACGATCACTTAGCCGCCCGAACAGGTAAACTTTGGCGGTGCATCGTACGTATACGTACCGTGTGTGTGACCTATAATAGAAATGTAAACCATAAGGTTTACATTTCTATTACAGATGTCTAAATTACTTTAAGAGTGTTTACACCTAGGAATTGTTACAAACACGTTACTAACATGTTTGTAAACCTAATAATGGTGGGCGGTATAGTAGATTGTTACATGAGGGTCGAAATGAATCAATTCCCATAACTACGAGGTATTTAGACGCCCGAGCGCGGCGAGGGCGTCTATAGTCCGAGTAGGAATAGATGTCGTTCACCCGTGTTAAGCACTCTACTTTTCATTTCGAATTATTATTTTCATTTGGGGTTTTGAGACAATTTTAGACCATCATATTGTAGCACTTTATATACTTTATATTATATTACAATATATATTTTTTATATTACTTTTTATTATCTATTTTACATATTTTTCAATTTATAAGTTAAGCACATATTTGCACTTTATGACATTATTTTAAGTATCTACTTTATTTACCCACGTCCGTGTGTCACTAGCGGGGTGCCAACTGAAAATCAGCGCTTGCTGAGTTGGTAACCCTTTCGGTATGGGCATGCCCGGCGCAATTATCCTTAAACCTTGTTTGTACTTTTTTTTACTGTTCTTCTCTGTTACTTTGTGATTTTTGTTGTCGTGTTGTATGTCGAATAAATGTTTTCTATTCTATTCTATTCTAATTAAGGAAAATATAAAATAGTAGTTTTTTTTGTAAATATTTATTGATAATAGTTACATGAGTAGTAACTATTTAAAATTAATTGAGAAGTTAGAACAATTTGTGAAGTTTAAACTAATATTTTCGTTCGGAATATTTACGCTGTTTGATATGTTATGACAAATTTGGCTTGTTGAATTTTTGTAAAAGTAGGAGACTCCAGTATTTCATTAGACGGGATTAGACGGTGGGATCCATGGCGCAGACTCCCTTGAAGTAATTGTTTGAGGCGAAGTGGGGCGTTTTATAGTCTCAGTTAATTTGTTTGAAATTTTAGTTTTATTTTGGACAGAATCCTCAATGTAGCCTTTCGTAACTATGCTGGATTTCCATCCTCCATGCCTTTTTTACATTGTCAAGTTCCCAGAATCGGCTAACCGTGTCGCTGACGTTTTTCTATAACAATGCCCAGTATACTGTTAACAGTTTGGTAAATTCAAATATGTTGCTATTTGCTTCGGCATACCTGAGATTTTATTTTTACCGATCACTTGTTTATAGCATTTTTCGTTTTGGTAGTTGAGAAAAAAGCGATTCGTTTTTATTATACGGCCTGGACGGGGTCGCCACCGTCTAATGGCGGACGCGGTGGGGCCGCAGGGGAGGAGAAGTGTCGGTATAGTGTTGGGCGCTCTCCCTATCCCTGCGGCCGAGTATTGGTAGGTGGTGGAGCCATTGACCTTGACACGTCACAAGGAGACCAAGGGTGCCATACACGGAGTCGTCTGGCACTGGTGCTGGTTTGGTCCCTGGGGTGGTCACAGCGTACAGTGTGTTCTGGTGCGCCGGTGATGGGGGGTACTCCCCAGAGGAGGGTCCGGTGACGGACAGCCACGGCGGGTTTGCGGTGAGTACTAACGCGTGCCCGTGTTCCCGCCATAAGCGCCATAGGAGGACACCGTGGAGTTTTAGTGGGTTAGAGTCCCACATAACTGAGCTATCTCCAAGTGGTAGCGCAGTATGCATGATCATTAATTCTCCAAGATAAAAAAGGTCTCCTGAGCTCACAGGATTTTTTAGTAGTCATCAGACCCCTTTGTAGAGTTTCTGTGAACTGACAATTTGCAACGCAGTTTCGGTTCAAAACTAAGTTTTTTTATAGGTCAACACGATGCTTGACTTTCTCTCATAGGCAAAGTAATCGGTCTGTACAACCGTGCGCCACTCATCTCGTTTCTCAATAACTCTCAACCAGAAGCCTATTTTTTTAAATCAACAGGCGAAAGGTGACAAATTGACAATTTAGTAAGTAACTTTCATACATTTTACAGTTACAATTACCTATGTAATTTTTAGGGTTTCGTACTTGAAAGATCCAAACAGAGCCCTATTGCTGTCACTCACGTGTCCGTCTGTCTGTCTGTCCGTCGTCTGTCACACAGGTTTTACAGCCAAACGATTGAAGCTAAAGTCTTCAAATGTGCACAGTTTAGGCATCTTTAACATTAGAATTGAGATGTTTACTGTTTGTAGCGAGTTTCCCACTTTATTGTTCGTTTTTTGCACTCGGTACCGCTATCACTGTCACTCACAATTCGATTCTGTTCCCGACACACGAAACTCACTGTGTCCGCTCGCGAACATTTTTCGGCATCTTTCCGGGTTTACACAGCTGAACCACTGGATTCCAAGCTCTCAACAGTTGAAACCCATCCTCCCGGTTGAAATTCTTATATTTGGTGATCTCGATAGCTTCCCTCACCAGTCCAGGAATATAGTGTTCTGCGTTCTGTCGAAATGACCTGAGGGTTATGTAACTCAATCCAGTGGTTCAATCCTGATTCCAAAAGATGTTGAGCTATGGGTGATTTTTGGGTGTCATTGTTCTTTACCGCCTGATATGCTCTGAATTTGACAAGCAACCGTACGCTTCGTCTGACCGATATATGACTTGCCACAACAACAATCTACTTTATAAACACCGGGCTTTTCCAGCGGAAAGTTGTCCTTCGGCGAGCGCAGCATCTGTGACACTTTTCTGAAAGGAGTGAAGACAGTCTTTACGGCGTATTTCCGAAGAATGTTAGAAACCTTATCTGTCACTCCCCTCACGCACGGCAAAAATGCTGGCTGCCTCTCAACGTCGCACTTCCGGTGCTTACAACCAGTTTTTTGATTAGTTGTGCAGCCTTCCCTGTATATCCGTTTCTCTGTAGGACCCTCTGCACATGTGTTAGCTCAGCACGTAAATGTTCCTCATCGCATAGATCATATGCGCGGTTGGTAAGTGAAGTCACTACATAGTTCAGTTGTCGGGGATGGTGGTGAGAATCAGCGTGTGACTCAAAGAACCGTCAGCACGGACCCCTATTTTTACGTCAAGAATGGCATTTCCCTCTCATTTTCCATCTCGTAGGTAAATTTGATTTTACCATGTATGCTATTAAGGTGTGCCAAGCATAATTCTACCTCATGTTGGTCTCCTTCAATGATCCCAAAAACGTCATCAACATACCTTTTCCAAATTTAATAGGTGTGGATGCAGTGGAGATCGCCAACTCTTCAAAATGTTCCATCCAAATGTTGGCCACCACTGGAGCCACCGGACTACCCATGGCTACACCATAAATCTGCAGGTAGTATTGACCTTGGTATATGAAGTAACTGGTAGATAAACAGTGATGAAGTAATTTCACGTACTCTACAGCGATGTTATTTTCTTGCAATTTCACCTCAATCACCTCCATGCAGTCCGCCACTGGTACGTTGGTAAAGTTAGTAAGTAAAGGTTTAGGCATCTTGTTGCCCAAAGCTAAGGGCTAAGGGCTTTAAAACCAATCTGGTTCATTTTTCCACCATTAACAGACTGCAGGTTCAATTTAGTCGCCTGTCACGCTCACCCAGTGTAGATATTGATATATGTCTTACTCTTTAAATAAAGTTAAGTCTGTCTTATCTATAAAGTTAACTCTCCTCATAGGGCATTATATCAAAAGTGAAAAGGAGAAAAGAATATTGTAGTTTATTTTTTCTTTTGTCTTTTTCATTTACATAAACATAAAGATTTGGATATGTATTTGTTTTCTTTTTTTTTGGTTGGTGGGTACAACGTTGTACAAAATTGTTTTGATTAATCGAGCACAACCAGCATTAATTCATGGAGTTTTCATTTGTATTTGTATGTCGGTTTTACGTTACAATATACGTAAACTGTATTTATATAACAATCTATTTGTAAAAGTAGTAAAAACTGTTTATAACTGTTCTACATTTCCTATTCCTTTGAGTAATGCATGCCGTGGCAGCCTTTAATTAAGGCTCACACTATACAATGTAAAATATGAGTACTTTAACATGTATTTTTTGGCGTATGCTTTGTTGGTTGTCTTTAATTAAATAAATAAATAAAGCCATACAAATGGGGCCGAAAAGTTCTGGAATGGCGACCGCGAACCGAAGACGATACGTTGGAAGGCCTCCCACTAGGTGGACTGATGACCTGGTTAAGGTTGCGGAAAGGCGCTGGATGCGAGACGCACGGATCGGTCAATGTGGCGACGCCTGGGGGAGGCCTATTGTCAGCAGTGGACGTCTTTCGGCTGAAATGATGATGATGATACAAATTGTATCCCATACAGCTTAAAAAGGGCGTGTTTTTTTTTTTTGACCTTCCCCTTCTTAGGCGTTGTTTTGAGTTCGTTGAGTAGATAAATACTGTATTTTTAACCGACTTCCCAAAAAGGAGGAGGTTCTATGTTCGACTTCAATTTTTTTTTTTTTTTTGTGTATATTCACCGATTACTCCGTCAATTGTGGACCGATTTTGAAAATTCTTTTTTTGTTGAAAAAGTATGTTCCGAAATTGGTCCCATTTATTTGGTGAAGATCTGATGAAGAACTTCGGAGATATACAACAGAACTCTTCAATAAATAACGGCAAAGCTTCTCGGGATTGCTGCAATCGCATTTCTGTTTATACCATTTCATAACATAACATCACGCCAGTACGCTCTTAAGGGGTACGCAGATCTCTCATTTCACCGGATATGTTCAAGTTTCATGAAATCTATTTTGGCGTTAAAGTTACCTTACTAACTTGCCTATTAGGTACGTACAACTAAAAAGTGAAAAATAAAAAACTTTTTGGTAAAAAATACTACCGACTTCCAAATACTAAACTACAAAGTGAAAAATAACTTAATTTTTTGAAGTCGGTGTCCATAACGCAAAAAAATGGTACCTACGAAAGACACCGACTTCAAAAAATTAAGATATTTTTCACTTTGTAGTTTAGTATTTGGAAGTCGGTAGTATTTTTTTGCAAAAAGTTTTTTTATTTGGTTTTAAAAATATTGGCAAACAAAGGAATGAGACCCACTAAGGACAGCTTTTATTTACAAAATTTTGTTTTGATGAATTTTTAAGTTTCCATTGATCTATGAACTTGAAAGTTGGTGATAATCTATATTATTACGTATATTTTAATAAAAAATACAAAACATATTACTAAATCCGATTTTTCTTTGAAATTCTCTCATGTTTTTACAAGTTAAAAGCTTTTATTTAACTTGCAATGTATAGTATGTCTGTAAGTATGTTCGGGTCAAATCTTGCAACTGAATTTTGAAGCAGTTATCCTCAATCGATTATGATGAAGTTTTGCATACACGTTTAGTTTGGGCGTGGGGTCTGATTCCATACAAATAAACTGACCCGGCGTAATGTACTGATTATACTGATTATTTGATTTATCTATCGATATCGATTGATTATTAGGTGGTGATCTATCTATCGCCGTGGAACGGAACCGATCGCGATCGCTTTACAAAAAATAATCGGTATAATCAGATGAAACACGTTAGTTACGTGGCTCGATTTCTTTGTATGAGATGAGGCATCTGTATGCTAGTATTATATTATCTGTGGTTTGGCTAACAATGCATGGCTAAGTGACGTTATTCTAAATCCAATATGGCGGTCGGCCCAAGATGGTGGACTAGTTATTTTTGTGCACTGCCATGATACGGGTATCAAATGAAAGGGTTTGCTGAGAAGAATACGGAAAAAGTTCGTTTAAAAAAAAGGTTTTTATATGAATAATTTTATTCCTATTAGAATGTTGCGTTTTGGTACGGAAACCTATATGTGCGAAGTCCGAGACGCACTCGGCCAGTTTTATAAAGATTTCTCGTTGTTAGTTTTACTAAATAGGGCCTGTGCTACTTAGCCACAAAGATTGTCGCTTCACCAAGCTGACTTGCAGCGATAAATTCAATATATTTGCATCACGATGACAAGATTTTGCGGCATCATTGGTTCTATACAAGTTACATTCAACGAAAGGTTCGCCATAGCGATTGGTTAAAAGTTAAAAATGTATGCGAATGTCGCTATCGAATTGTCACGTGATGACCTTACGCTATTCTTTAATAGAATGACACTTTCTTTGTTTTTAACACTACATTGCACACTGTAAAACTTATTAGTACATTTTAACTCAATGATTCCATACACGCTTTATCAAACGATATAAAAAACCCAAAACGAATTAGAAGAAGCTAAAAAGAAATACA